>JAUYWG010000056.1:9043595-9060047 GCA_034779775.1 Enteromius afrohamiltoni | reverse complement strand
ATATATAGCGCAAATCAATCTTAAACAAAAAAAAGCTTCAATAACACTTAATGCATTATGCAACAGACAACATTTAGTAGATAGCATTTTTTTTTTACTTTAAACATGGACATCAAATATACATATGAATAAACTGTAGTAATAGTAATAGTAAATAGTAATAACATCCACTTGTAAACTCAAATATGCTCTAGATATATTATAAATGTTAACTTATAGTACTTTTATCATTGCTATATTTGCTTTTTGGAAAATCATAACTAGCAATTTCATCTTTTTGTCTGTTAAGTCTGCCGTCAGAATGACAGTTCTGCCTTCTTGTTTGAATCACACAGAACACAGATGTAGACAGAACAGGCTTTTTAGATTTTTTTAGTTACAATATTACATGCATTGAACAAACTTTGAGACAGTCCTGCTACTGCTCTCTCACAACTACACATCTTTAGCACAATGTTTTAACTGCTCCACACTACTCACAACAATTGCGTTAACCTTGTTTTGAAGAATCCTGACAAGCCTCCATTATTTTCAGAAGTAATTTCAATTGGTGTGCTCTGCCTCACAATATGTAAATATATTTACAAATAAAAAAATCTCATATTGACATATTTACAATTTACACAATCCTCAAAATAAAATAGCACAGAGGAATACCAAGGCTTTAAATAATAAACCCAGTACTTTATGATAATCACACACAATGAACAACAAAAAGCGCAGCTCACAGCCTGGGCGTATCTTTACAGAAACACTGTACAGTGGGATATTAACAGCTTAAAAAATGACACATTTGAGCGAGTTGAGGAGGGGGTTTGAGAGAAGCATCTTGACTGCTTAGACGTTCTCCCCATCCCACCCCAGTTTCTCTAACATACTTTCAGCTTGCACTTTAAACCAAGATGGCTCAAATCAGTTTTTCTTTTAAAAAACGTTGAGACAGTTCTTGGGGAGAGACAGTCAGTGTATGTTCCCTTACTTTTCATGAATGATTCAGCAGGTACAACCTGGAATAGAGATGGTCCCCTGCTCCCGCCCCTATCCTGAGGGGGCGTGAAGTTGAAGATGCAGTCCTGCAGGGCTGGGGAGGGCTTTGGTGTTCTGTCTCTCTCTGTCAGACTATGAGGAAATGAGAGGTGGAAAGATATTGAATTATGAATGATTTTTATCTCACAGCTCACAGATGAGAGAGAGTAACGCTGGATTAGCATTCAGGGAACGTCTTGTGAGTGAACGGGGAAGAGCAAAGGGAAGAAAGAAGTGAATAGAAGGGCAACCACTTCACCACACCACCCAGAAAATGCCCTGAAGTACATCAAATCTAATGTAACAAGTCACATTAGTAGAGCTTTACTACATGTAAAATCAGCCTGTTTAAGACCTGTCTGACACACTGTTAACATCTATTACTGTATCTGAATGCTGTATGCATATTTGGATGCCATAAACATAACTATGCTGACATATAGTCAGATGTTGTTTTGATTTTTTTAATACTGTCAGGGACAAAAAGTTTCCCAAGGGTGATTAATCTGATCTAATAAAAAAGTCACAAGTGTAGTATGTCTAAATCTGTCAGAGTTTAAAATTTTGGAAATAAGAAAATGGATTTAAGTTTGTCCCTCTTTTAAACTTTTTAAAAAAGTGGTAGACAGAGTACAGAGGAAACTGAAAAAATATTTTAGGTATACTATTACAGAGCTCACTGTGCAAACCATTACTGTTACTTTTCATGAATATGGCAATTCTGGGTTCAGGCTTATTTTTAATTGGCACAGCATAGTACATAGGATGTAACATCAGCATCAAGAATAAATGTCAACTGTCAAAGTTGGTCACATCTGCCTTTGCCAATGTCAATAAACAACTCTGTAAATGGCCTCCAGGTGTAATTTCTTGAAGAATGAATTTCACTCTTTTGTTTGTGCAACCACTTTTTTTTTTAAATAAAAGTTTCTTGATGTACAGTATTTTTGAAGTACTAATGTGACATTTTAAAAATACTTTTCACATCAACATAAAATCAAAAATGTATCTTAATTTTTTAAAAAGTATTTATAACACAATGCGCAAAAAAAGCTGTTCAAGTTGTATCAGTGAATCTGCTCTAAACTATTCAGTAGTTTACATCTGTTTGCACACGTCACCTGAACTAAAGAGTGTGTGCGATGGACACGTGCTGCTGTGTATGGTTTGCTTGGGGCAACAGGCAAGGGAAAATAACACATTGTTTGGGATTTACAAATCACACTTTGTAATCATCAGCTTGATCATGCTTATTGCGAAATTAATGTGCCTGGGTTTCCCAAAAGCAATGCAAGCCTAAGCTGATCGTAACTCTATTGGCGGCAATGGATCTGATGTACTCAGGCTTTCGATACTTTTGGGAAACGCAGCCCAGGACATATCTAAAAACTATTCTTGGAAAGTTGATGACTGCTTCCAATGATTCTCAAATTTAATTCCAAAAGTGGGCCTATAACAACAAATAATAAGCATTAAAGTGTTTGGGGTGACACAGGTATTAGTTAGATCAATTTCTGAAACTGAATTTATAATTACAGTTAAAAGCTTTAAGGACAGTTAAAATTCATTTTCATGGTTGTTCTGTCCATAATTAATAATGTGCAGGCCTTCATCGTATTATGGCAGATTTTGACTCAGATGCTCCACTTTAGTATGTGTATCTGTTATACATCTATATAACATTCAACTGTTCATATGACCACTTGACCAGCAGTACTGTCCCTTTGGATCATGTCTGACTAGGACAAACAAGATTTCTGCCTATATCTTGTGATAAAGGTAAATGAAACATGTTCCTCTAAATCCCTGTGTGATTGCCTTGAATAGTAAAAGTACAAAAGAAGGTCTAATTTTTAATTTACAGAAAATCTTAATATGCAGCACATGAATGCATTAAAAAGTGTATATAAGTTGTTTAAAAGTGCTTGAATCTTACATGGAAATTCAGTGGATTTCTGAACATGTTTTTTGCTGTTTCTTTCTTTGCTTGATCCTTTCCATTTACTGGTCATTTTTTTTGTTTTTTAATTCTTTCTAAATATATAGTTCTCTGTCAGCACACTAAGTAGTTGCCATCTATAGGAACATCAGAATTAAAAGATTTACAGACAGTCAGTAAGAGTAGGTTTAGACGCTGGGTCAAATGCGTGCAGAGCTGCTTACCCCACAAAGTCATCAACAGGTTTGGCATCCCTACTATGTTCTGGACATTCACTTTCCATGATCTGGGGAATCTTCTAAAATTCCAGAAGAGGATGACAGTATGTGCTGCAGTGAAAGGAACTGGGAGGCAAATCATGTCAGGTTACAATGTACTGTTTGACACCAGAAGATCCAAGCAGATGGCAGATGAAGACCAGCACCCACTTTCAAAATTTGACAGATGGTCTGGCTTTTTACTAGAGATGTCGCTCTGAATGTCCCAAGCCGTAAACTCAGTCCAACGAATGCAGAATCCTTCAAAGTCATAAGACATATCAAACTGGTTTCATACGGTTTGCATCTCCCACCTAATTACCATATCTTACCCCCTTTACATGACTCCCCACTGACGCTTGAGTCCTCAATCATACCCAGTCTTCTGACACCACCTGCTCTAGATGTAGCCAGAAGTCTGGCCAACCTGACTTCCCAAAGCAGTTATGCAACCTTGTGGATTACAAGGACTCAGAAGAATGATCATGGTCTTTGGATGACTGAAATCATTTATATAATGTGATAAGTATATTGCGAACAAAAAAATCAAGCCCTGCTCATATTTCAAAATTAACGTGTTAGTAACGCAAAAGTAATGTAATGCATTACTTTTCATAAAAAGTAAGTACGTAACATAATTAGTTACTTTTTAGGAATGTATGTACACTGATTATAAATGTCTGTCCAATCTTATTTGATCCTTGCTTAATAAAATATTAATAAAAACAATCATACAAATGTGGCAAAGCTGAGGGAGGGGAAAATGATGTAAACTATTTTAAAACACACCCAAATAAACTGACTACGCCACCCCAAAATGAAATGGATATTAAATACCAGAGGAGACAATTCTAATAGGCTATCATGGGTAACAAATCACCCGCCTATAAGCCAATGAAAAAAATGTGTCACCCACAAACTTTTGAGTGCCCAGTTTGTATCAGTACCTGTTCTATAAATAAACTGCTAGGTTTTCTTAATTGCACATGTCATGCATCAAGCACATCATTAATAGTGAAGAGAGGAGTCAGACAGCCAAATTAAACTCAATTATGTCAGCTATTCCAATACAGTTCTCCATTGCGAGTGACATGCATTCAAAGCTGTCAAACTGTGCTGCTAATAAGCTAATACCGCCAACAAATGGTAATTAGGCGTCCCAGAGTAAGCAATTAATTATCATTTTACAATGTGGCTTCCCTCGTTAATAGTTGGTAAAAGACAGCTCACTTGATGTTTTGTTTAATAGTCATAAACTTTATTGCCTCTCAAACATGAAAAGTCAATTACATGTGACTGAGGATGCTTAACATAGGTCCCTGCAGAAGGGGAGGTTGATTGAGGGCACGCAATTCCTCAAAGCATTAAAGGAATGCTGGCCAAATAAATGAAAGGCTGATAATTAAAAATCATCAAGAGACAAAAGACTATCTCGGTTTCCCACTCTATTTCAGTCTCACCACAACCCTGTAAAGGTGTCGCAGTAAGACATCTGGATTACCAAATCCCTTCGGCTGGCACTTTTCTCTGCAGCATTCCTATTTTCATTCTTTTCTTTTTTTAAAAAGAAGACCATTTTGAATATTTAACCATCTTAAATTTTTAAGATGGTAATCTAAAAAGTTCAGCATCCTTAAAACATGAAAAAAGTGTAAAAATTAATGTCTCAAAGGCATCTGAACAATTGCACATTTATAATGGTCTCTCTTATATTTAAGAGGCTTGCAGTGAGTGGAGGCTATAAATGGACACAGCGATGCTCCAGTAGTTTCCACAACAGACCAAACTGGCTGATGACTCATTCACCCAATACTCTCATAGTCACAGCGGCTCAGAGGTTTCTGGCATGTCATATATTGTTAAGAAAGCTAGTTGTAAGAAGACTACGTTTGGATGGTTGACAGGATTAAGTTTAGGTGGCTGACAGGGCTAAATTTGGGTGGCTGCCAGTGCCAAGTTCTGATGGCTGATTAGGGTCGTCCTATACGGGTCGAAACCCAATTGTGCTGAACTGTTTTTTTTTTTCTCTTTTTGCTGAAATATTTGAGAAAGGGAATTGTTGAAATTCTTGCTTTATTGTGTGTAGCTCTTTTTATCTCAGACTTTGACTTTTTTAAGCTCTTTAAGAACCTACAACTTACCCCTAAATGTTATAAATTAATGTGAAGCTCAAAGCACTGTTGTGACAATGTAACGCTATTAGAAGTCTTTGGACGTCAGTTATACCATTCAAAAGTTTTCATTCAAAAGTCTCTTATGCTCATTTCTGCTGTTATTGGATCAACAATGAAATAAAAACTATATTATTCTGAAATGTAATTACTCCAGTCCTCTGTTTATTATATTGTATGCTGAAAAGAGTTGTTTAATACTTTTGTGGAAAGATTTTTTTGTAACATTTTAAATGACTGTTTACAGTATTTGTCTCATAAATTTACAACCAATTTGGAACAATTGAAGTTCGAATTCAGTTCAAGTTTGTGCTGAATTAAAGTATTAATTCCTTTCAATCAATTGATTAATCAATTAAAATATATATTTAAAAAAAAGAAAATATATGTTTTTCTAATAAATTAAATTTAAATTTTTATAAAATTTGTATTTTGGGCTCAGATGCTTGTAATTACAAACACTGATAAGACATATAGCCTAAAAAAAATATAACTGAGACAATGCATACTGATTTCTCAAACTCGGCCACCAGAGCTTTTTGAAACCAGAGTGTGTTTGGCTTGTGTTCTTTCGTGTTTATTGTTTGTTTTGACATGTTAACGGGACAGCTGATGGAGTTGTTTTCTGATATAATATGGCTGCTTGAAGTTTCAGCTGACAGTGCTTGAGAAGGTCAGCAGTCAGTCAGATCACCTTCTCTCTGCTGTCCTCAGTCACTGAGGCAAAGCTAAAGGCCGCCTAAGGCTGGACAGACGTCAAGCCAACCTCTGGAACATGCCACCTGTCACCAGCACATCAAGACAGAAGGTTTCCTGAAGTGAATTGCAGAAGAGGGCAAAGATACGAGGGCATGAACTAGCAGCACTTCCAAAGAAAAAGAAAAAAAAGAAAACTCCTAAAGCGTTTTCCAATTATCAGTTGATTTTAATAGGACATAAAATTATAGGCCATTGTAACTATTAATAATGATACAAAATCATGCATGTGTGGAAAAGTTTTCAATTACAATTAGGTCAACATTTTAATTACACAATAATTGCTCTTAGAATATCCCTAAATAAATTTATGAATAATGCCCTCAACGATCACATTGAAAGTCAAATGTAGTTCTATTTCTGTAGTACATTAGGCTGCTTTTCTCAGTGAAGCTGATTGAACATAATTTTGTCTTCTGAAAAGGTAGGTGTGAATAATGTGTTTGTGCGGCGTGCACACATTTATATATGTGTGTGTGGTGGAACTGTGCCGTGCACGAAACAGAAATAGCAATTTAATTTAGAGACAGAAATGACGTGCAAAGCTATTTTACGCACTTCTGGTCAAACACACTGGCTAGTACTGCAGTCTTATTGGCTCACTGATGTTGATGAGATTAACCCCTTTAGGTATTGAAATTGGGTACTGAACGATGAGACATTTTTCAATACTCGGTTGTATCGAGGCAATTCGGTCTGTACCTAAAAAGTATTGAACTCAGTACCCAGCCCTAGATGAACCTCTGTTAGAAGAAGCCAAGGTGCGTCAGGTTACCAGGTTACTGGCTATAAATTGTTACATTATTTAAAACCGTGTACTTTGGGGCATTGGTGTTCCTCTTGACTGCAAAAAAAGTACTCCAGTCGTCAGTTGTTCTCTTGCCTGAGGAGCAGCCCTACAGGCAAGTGTATATCAGCAATTCCTTACGCAGCATGTACTCACTGTTGCAGACTATCACTTTCCAATTCTTGGTGAAATGTTCTACAGCAGACGGGAAAACAAAAAGTTGCTTCTTATGTTTTACCAGAAGATTGCATCTACAAGTTGCTCTGTCTGACTGCACTCTCTCTTTCTCCACTGCCTCAAAAAACAGAAAGCGCATGACCGATCAGCCATAATAAAATATAGATTGTTTATCTGTGTGGAGTTTTAATCTTGTCAAGAAGGTTATATTGAACAGCTGCTGGTTTTACAGCAGTGTTTCCAATGTATGGAGAACAATAGGGTGGAATGCACCTGTATATCTATGGATCTACAGTGACCCCTGATGGTTGGGTGAAGCAGTCTTGGTGCAGGCAGTGCAGTGAATGCAATCCTTGACCTACTTATTGCCTCTCTGAGTTTCTTACTAATCTCAAAGAACTGTGTGCATAACTAATGCAAATATATCTGTACTGAGTAAAGCAAAATTACACAGTGAAAGAAGGCTACAATAAAAACCTCTGTATATACATGTATATATAACAATTGCAATATTTTTTTTATAATTACAGCAATACATTATTATAATTCATAATAGTGACATGATTACATTTTGATCAGTTTTTTTATTATTATTATTATTATTATTGTTATTATTAAATAACATATATTTTTATACTTAACTGTATACATTTACATTTTCTGTAGAGTTCTCAGAGGCTGTTTGTTATTCATTTCCCAAACCTCAGTTTTGTCTCTGAATAGCAGGATTACTGTGGATCCTCAGATTAGCAGACAAAGTGAGAGAGCATGTACGCTTGCAAAAGACCATTTAAAGGGGTCATATTATGTTGCTAAAAATAACATTATTTTGTTTATGTGATGTTATGCAATGTATTTATGCAGTTTAAGATGCAAAAAAACATATTTCCACATACTGTAAATGCTTGTTTCTCCTTTAAGCCCTGCCTTTATTTGTACAAAGCTCATCATTCTAAAAAAGTGAGGTGTGCTCTGACTGGCCCGCTATTCAAGGCACTCTTTATTTGTGGTCAGAGACACGACAAACAACAAACACTTCCCTTCACTACTTATCTTGCACAAAATCTTGCATTTGAATAGTAAGTAGCAGGTTCTTTAACATAACTTAAAAGTTGTGAGTCAGAAGCGCCAGACTGTCCTTGTAGAGGTAGAATTGCTCCACTAATACTCTGTTCACAGACAGCATAGGTTGCTCTGCGGGTTTTAGAAGTCAGTTCTCCATAAATGCACTGACCACACCCTAATAATTGGATTGAACTGTTTTGGAACAGTGTTGTGAATACAGCTTGACCACTGATTATGCCATCTTTTGGAAGCACAAACAAAATAACACTTTACTTTTACACGTTACTCAGCGACGTGCAGCATTTCCTGAACATGGCACCACAGCAACACTACAGAAAGAATAATAGTTCTGGCTTTTTTCTTTGTGTAAACATTTAGGCTGTGTATGAAAATTAACCCACTCTTTGATGTAGAAAAGAGGTTGCGTGTTTATACAAGCTGTTTTAGGGAGACATGGACAAATCATAATTTTATAAAGAATATCTCTTTGGTTTTGAAACTTTAATCTTTTAACTTCAGGATCTTCCCATCTACCCTTTAAGTTTAAGAGTAAAATTTATATTTTGATTCAATATTATGGCATACAGCCTTTCCAATCTATTATGATTTTACCCCACAGACATGTGTAGTACATCTCTGATGCTGCACCCGCTAGATCATGAAGGGAATGATTTTATCCCTTTAAAGGCTCTGAACTTTGCAGGCTCAGTAAAAATAAAAGCCAGCTCTTGTTTGCACAGGCCATTTATGCAGACCTACTAAATGTATGCAAAGTGTTTTTGAGTGTCATTCTGACAATTAAATGAGGTTTGCCTGCACTATTGAATTGCTATTTTAGGTCACAGGTAACAAAACCAGCATCTGACAGTGAAATGCAGGTCAAAGCATGTGAAGTTGTTGGATATATTAAAATAAAAAATAATAAAGATCAAGGGAGTTCAGATCAAGAGAAGTGGAGTGGAGAAGCACCATGAGTGGGAGATCATCATCAAGGCAAGATATTCTTTCTTTCTTCATTCTAAAAGAGTGTACTACTAAGGATTCTTAATCAACAATACTTAAGGCAACACAACTACAGTGTTTTAATTATATTTTGCATTTTTTAAATTTGTTTTCTTCTAACGTATTTCGTAAAAGCTGCCTAAAAACCTTAATTTAACTAAGGCCTAGTTCTGAACTCGAATTGTTCAGTCTTTATGTTTTTTTTAATAATCTAAACAAACTGTAATAATGATGCCTCATACTATAAAATAATAAAAAAAAAAACATATATTGCTGCCTTAAATATTTAAATATAATCAGTCTAATAATTTAGTTTCTTTAAATTAAAGTAAATACATTTTTATGATGAGTTAAAAGTAATGGAAACCGTATGTTTCATTCATTTACTGATTATATATTTTACAGTGTGAGGGACAGGAACAATTTTCAATCAATTTTCAAGAGTAACTCAGAATTTCCTACAGTGAGAAAGAGGACTGTTTAAGATGAATTGATTAAACTCAAACCTTCTTAAGGTTTTATAAGAGAGAGGTGAACAAATCTGATTGTTTTGCTTTTCCCAAACTAATTCCTGACTGAAATGTTTAAAATCCAGTGAATAAACTTTTGAATATGACATCTATGTATCATATGTGGCTCTGTATGTGACATCTAATGTCTTTGAACGCGACACTGTTTCTAAGCTCCATATAGTAGACCACAAAACAATACTGTATGATATTAGTGCATGATGAATGCTACAAGTCTAAGAATGTTTAGACCATATTATTAATCTATTCACAAATCTTTTTTTATAAATATATATATGTAGATGTTTATATATGTGTGTACATATACTGATATTAGCATGCTCACAGATGTTTTGTTGTTTGTTTTTTAGTGGTCAGAATCACAGCAGCACAGAGTTCTGTCTCCTCAGCACTGAGGACCTCTATCAGCACTGATGTTTGCCTAAACTAATATTCTCTGGTAAACAAGGTTTTATTTTTATTGAAAAGAAGCAGCAAACACTTAGCAGGTATTATGTAGAGGTTTCACTTGTTGAACAGAATCTGTTTTCGGGATTAACGCAAAGTCTGTTAACATCTCTGTAGTTAGATCAGTTTGCTCATTAATTTATCTTTGACCTTCATTATGTATATTTTAATTATACTATACTAATTATATCAATGACAGCCACTAATGGCCCATTAGGGGAGGGGTCTTTGTCTCTTCAGGTGTTAATCACTGAATATTAATGACCATTGTCACTCCCTCGCGTACTGGCTTTCAGCCTCAAAACACGTCTTTTAAAATTTAAAACACTATATTGTTTTCTCTGAAAAAGTAAGTGGAATGATTTTCACATAATTCTGAAGTAAATATTCTAGCCTAATAGACTGGTCACTCAAAAGTACTGTGCAGGACTATTAAGTATGAGTTAAATGGCCTTATTTCAGCTACTTTTATTTTCACAAAACCTACTAACCATGCATAATATTTTTTTCCTAAAAATGCAAACATGTAAATTCATTTTGGTCACATATTATTGTAGAACAGTTTGTGCTGATTACAAGAAAAATACAGGTTGGTCAATAATATGTTCTAAGTAGCTGAAAAAGCACAAATATCAGAGCATGTCCAAACATCTCATGGGCCCCAAAATCACCTCGGACCCCAGAGGGTTAATCATAATACATTATATCTTGAATTATGTAGTTTACTGTAAAAGTTACAATATTTCAAGCTACTGTAGGAATTGAAAAAACTGGCTAAAAATGTAATCCTTCCAGGAAAGCTGAACCCACAAAAGTTTTCACACGCTTGCAGATGGCATGCAATAAAAGCTCATCTGAGACTTTCAAAGACAATAAACTCTGACTCTCAGGACCGAAAACAAACACCATGTTACTTTATGGCCCCCCGAGCCCCCTACCTCCCACCTCACATTCTTCTCCCCAAGAATCTTCATGGAAAAATCACTAAAACTCAAAGTGTCATATTTTGTGAAGATATTGTTCTTTCACTGTCATATTTGATGTCAATTTAAAGGTATTAACACGACTGGTACAATGGTCTAAATTTCACAGCAGTCACTTATTTTATGAAGAGATTAGAAACTCTTTTAAAGAATTAGGCTTAATACTAAGGGGCGTTACCTCTTTAGGAGACAAATGGAAGCTTCTGACCAGCTGCAAGAGAATTGCTGGCAGGCCAAAGGCTCAGGTGTTTTATGACTGATCAAAAGATTTGTTTGGGGTGGACTATATAAGGTGAAAGAGAAAAAACAGCAGATTAGGAATTTCTGTAGAAAAGGAATCCTCCACGCTAAGCATGCAAGAGCTTTGGAAAACTTCCAGGTCTCTTCCATGTGACAGCGTGCTTTTCTGATCATCAGGTATTCACTCTTTTAAATTGGAACTGAATGTAATTTCTCCTTTCTTAAATTATGTAATTGGCTTGGGTATGCATTCTTTTAAATTGAAACTGAATTGAATTTCACATTGTTTAATTATGTAAATTGGATTAATATTCTTTCTTGATTTATCAAAGTTATGCATTCTTTTAAATTGATATTGAATTGAATTTCGCATTGTTTAATTATGTAGTTGACTTAACATAATTCTTCCTGACGAATAAATTAAATGTTATTTCTTGATTCATTATAGACTGTTGAAATACATTTGTGACTATTAACCTGGGCAGGACACCATTATGCGTATGAATGTATCAATTAGGACTTGACATACTGGAGGCTCTTTGATTCCTGCTTGTCGCTAGTGCTTGACAAATTAGGTAAGATTAGGTTATATAAAACGATCTCTTTGCAACTCAGCAAGCAGTGAGTGGCTGGCAAATGAGAGATTAACCGTCCCTAATCTCTGAGCAAGTTATTAGAACTAATGGCATTGTGCTTTGGGACGCGACGCCGGACCCAGACATAACGGGTCTCCAATGAACGGATGAATGAAAATGTAGCATATATAGAATAATTAAGTCTCTAAATTAAGATAACTAAAAACACCTAAGTTTAGTATTGTAATCTAAATGTAATAATAACTTAAAATTGGAGTCAGATCAAAACAAGGTAAAAACATAAAGTAAAATTAGAAACCAAAATTTGAAATTTTATATTACTGTATTACTCAGTAGAAGTGTTGAGAAGCGATACACGACATCCAAGCCAATAAGGCGGACCTTACACTACTAATTGTTCTGAAGATTAGTTTAGATTAGTTACTTGCTTCCCAACAATGCCTCACTAAAGCCTCAGCTTTCTCAATCACATCAGACAGCAAAAGGGTCTTTTCCATCCAGACTACCTTAGGGCAATTCATGTAAGGTTGCTCTGGTTCATTTTTGACATTCATATAAAGTTATGTTCTGTGGGGATGAATTTTCATCCACAAAACAAGTCTACCATATCTTCCACCAAAGCTCGATGGCTCCCACCAATCGAACTCTTCCTGCTAGCTCCTATAAAGTCTCAGTCTGTTAATTTCCTCAAGGACCCAGTACCTCAGTTCAGGGTTTAACCTTTCTGAACCCTTGCCCTTCTTTTAGCAACAGCACTTTTTTGACTTTAAACTCTGCTGTCCTTGCTCTCCTCTAAGAGGATGTGTTACCTGCACATCAGTAACCTCTTAAAGTCCATACTGCAATTTTCTGTCCAGTCTGCAATTTTCTTTGAACTTTTCAACTTTGAACAATTATCTTTAAACATGATTACTGACTTTATTTGTATTTTGGGATGAAAATGTCATTTTTAGAAAATACATGTATGTATTTTTATAGCATCTAGCTATACCATTATATAATAACAATAATAACAACAAAAACAACAGTACAACAGGTAAAATGGAGTACAACAGGTAAAAAGGAAAGTCTATCTGTGAGTACACTAGCAGCCAGAAGGTAAAAAGTATGAATAAGGCTGCGTTCACACGTCCTGTTTTTGGGATTGACAACCATATTTATAAATTTCTTGTTCACACAGCAGCTTTCAGTTGTGTTTAGAATTCTGTCTATATGAACATGCAATCTCATATTCCTTACCAGTAACCATAGCGACCGTGACTATCAAAGATGGCGACATCGATAAAACTTAATTTTTTATCACTGTTTGACATGACAAGGCTTTCAAATTTTCGTTAACCGATAGTAGCTTTTAAAAATTTGGGCAGAGAGTGGAGTATTTCATTGAATCGGCTGCGTGCACAGAACACATAACTGACGGGAGAGCGGCACCGGTGGAAAACTGACATGATATAACTGTAAGATGACACACCTTATTTCTCCTTTACTGTAAGTTACCGAAAACACACATGAAAGCACATAGCGTACGATAGATACTCGTTTGTGTGGTAGAGCTGCTCTCCCTCACAGTGACTACTAGATTTTTTTACTAGCTGTTCAATCCTATTCCGTTCCCACAGTGCCTGTGTTCTAAAAATGTGGTTGTGACACCCCGGTTGTGTGAGTTCGTTTACAGAATGCAGTTGTCTTACCTCATAAATAACCAAACTTTGTATGAACATAAACGTATTAAGGATTCAAAAACAGGACTGACAACCGTATTCTGCTGCTGTATGAACGCAGCCTAAGTAGACATTTTTCCTTCTTTTTTCATATTCAACTAACAACACGTGCTGCAGTGGGTTAAAAAGGGTTAGCTCACCCAAAAATGCTTGCCTTTAATGCATCCTTGGTGTATGTGAATTTTTCTTTCAGACTAATCCAATCAGAGTTATATTAAAAACTGTCCAGCAGGTGTTTACTGTATACAGATGTTAAATAAAGTGTGTCCATCCACAATAAAGTCTCTCACATGGCTCTGGGGTGTGAATAAAGGCCTCCTGTAGTGAATCCATATGGTTTTGTAAGATACATATCCATTCCATATCCATTTATCTCACAAATATCAATTTTTAATTTTGATCAAGTAAATATTAAGCATATTTTGGTGTGCTGTAGGGCTCAGAGGGAAGTATATAGCCCGAACCCAGAGAACTCCCCATATCCCAAGCATGGAATGAGAAATGGATTGAGAGTGAGGAGTTGGGGTGGAGGAGGGATGTTGGAGGTAGTACAACAATTTAGTAAATTGCAAATACATATACACGAAACTTGCTATTTAGGGTGATAAGCTAAATGATTTACACCTGTGCCTAACTGACAGATTATCTGTTTGTGATCTTCCCAATCCTCGTTAACAATTAACAGAATAGTTCAGATGGAGCACATGGGTCATAAAAAAAACAAAACACAAAAACAGTCCAGGGTGTGACATTTCGCCCCCCTCCCAGAAGCCGCATCCTTGCGGCGTAAACAAACAAAAAGGAGAGGAGGAGGGACAGCCATGATGGTGTCACACGGAGGAGCTGACGAGGAGGCGAACCTTAGCTCTGTCGCTCTTTTTGCTGATGGTTCGTCGTTCGTGCAGGATTCTGGTGGGCAAGGTAAGTGGCTCTGCGCAGCGGGGAGATGGTGGGCTGGGCTCTAGGTCCTGAGTGGGGTTGGTGTCGTCGCCTACAATATGCTTAGTCACTGAAGATTTACATGACACCAGCACATACTCACTGTAGGCGGCGAGGCTCTTTCGAGGACCATCCCCAGACTGCTGCGCTCGGGTAGCTCTGTTCAGTCCCTGGAAGTACATAAGCTGCAGTTTGCGAGGAACACAAAGTCCTCTGTGTGGTCCTTGAGAGTGCGATCCCCCTGCTCCAGCAGGAAGATAAGGACGTTGGGATAGAACATCCGGACAAAAGGGGAAATCTGAGAAAAACACGGTGTTCTAACAATTCATCCTACCTTATCAGATGTTGCTACCTCCTATGAAAAAATGGGTAGCACAATTTGATATCAAAAAATGCTACCTGTTAAATTATGTTTTATTGATACCTACACCTCAAACAACCCTAAAACTACCCTTACTGTTAATGAAAATATAGTAAATATGAATGCAATATTGAGGTGCGCATGCACGGTGAGCTTAAGTAGGACGGATTCACAGATATGATGAATTTATAGAACACCGGAAACAAAAGGTGCAGGGAAAACACGCCGCTTACATAAACTGTTACGGTCCGGTATTCTGTCACGATGTGTGGTGCAGGAATAAATGAGCCAAGATAGGACTTCACAAAATAACAATCCCTGTTATTTATTCCTGAGATAACCAAACTGAATTTTTACCAGCATTACTCCAGTCTCCAGTGTCACATGATGCTTCAGAAATCTTGCTGATGTTTTTTTTTTTTATTATAAAAAATATTATTTATTTGTTTATTTCTTATTAATATTTTCCAGTGTTCTTAAAATAACATAATTTATTTACAATTTAAATCTTAGTAGCAATAATAAATGTCTCTAGTGTCACTGTTGGTCAGTTTATTACTAAATGAACATTAATTTCTTTGGGAATTAAAAAAAAATGAATGAATGAATGGCCCAAAACCTCTTGTAAAGAGGACAACAGAGTAGGAGTCACTTAGCTTTGGATGAAGCTCACAACACCACATTTCATAATTACTGTTATCTTGACGCCCCCCTTTCAAGTGCAGATAAGGGGCACTGTGTAATCCTCTTTTTCACATTGGCACTGAAACCATCATCGCTCACTTGTATATTTCTCAGAGTGGAGCAGACCTCCGGGGCCTCTTAAAGAAGAAAGTGATGCTTTAGAGGTTCACTCACTCTGCATTGCCTGACACCAGACTGATAT
The DNA here is from genome assembly GCA_034779775.1 of Enteromius afrohamiltoni. NCBI lineage: Eukaryota > Metazoa > Chordata > Actinopteri > Cypriniformes > Cyprinidae > Enteromius > Enteromius afrohamiltoni. The sequence goes on along the minus strand of JAUYWG010000056.1, from coordinate 9,044,164 downwards.
ATTTCCAGTTGCTCAGGCTCTCTGTCAGCAACAGCTAATGGAATCAACATGGGTGACGGATATACCAAAGAAAATAAGTTGTCAAAGAGACCTGGGCCTTTCATCAATGAGTCTGCTGTGTTTGATGCTGCCATGACCCTCCTGAAGTTTCACAGAAGGTTTATCATCTGTAGACCGAAATTGTGGTTCGAGTGGTTTGACATAAAGAATAGGGCAGGACTGTTTGTGAAGGTCAGCGAGATGGATGCAGGAGAATCCCTCCCATGTTCTTGTACTATTACAGGGTCAATGGATATTAAGATTGAGGTGGGATAAAAGAAGTATCCCTTTACCTATATCATGCAGACAAAATATTGGGACCTCCATGGATTGTAATGCTTTCATGTACAGTAAAAAATGTGGGTTTCTGTTTTTGTTTTTATTCAAAATAAATAAATAAATATACTTTTATTTAGCATTTTATTTAGCATACTGTTTTAAGGATTTCAAAAGGAAATAATGTGATACTTAAACAACCTTTGCAAGCACAACAATAAAACACTTCTTAAATCATACTGAAAAATGATCAA
>JAUYWG010000056.1:9000953-9031693 GCA_034779775.1 Enteromius afrohamiltoni | reverse complement strand
TTGCCTATCCTACGTTTATCCTGTTTATATTGTGTACCGACCCTTGCCTGTTTGACTACGCCATTAAATCTGTTGCATATGGATCCTAACGACTCCCGCGAATCCAGTATTCCAGATGTTTTCCTGAAATCCTAATGCATAATATCAGTAAATAAGATTTAAGATCCACATATGTAGTCCTTTAAACTGATTCAAAATTCCATTTGTCAATCCAGTGACCCGTAACAAAGCCTTTATTGCTGAAATTTAGTATCTCGTACTGTCCCATTTCACACAGTCCCTAGTGTTTACTGCTCTTTACTCCCTGTTGAAGTTAACCACTTGACAAGAAGCATTTATTCGAAGTTGAAACATCCTGCAACATTATTCCCAGACACAGGACACTTCAGTCATGCATATTAGAGGAGTACAGTATGGTTACTTCAGTAAAAAAATATAATAGAAATAGGACATCTGTATATAATACATTATGTGTATTTATCTAAATATGAATTTTATTTTAGTCTAAAATATTATTTAATCAAATACTTTTCTGTATGTTAAGTGTGAGTATTCAATATATTCAATTAACCCAGGTCAGGATTTAACATAGATAGTAGGGAGTATAACAATTAACTTATTTATATTCCCAATTAAAAGATTAAGATAAGTAAAATACATATATATATGTATGTGCACAGTGTATATTTATTATGTATATCTAAATACACACATGCATGTATATATTTGCATTGTGAACTTAATGTACTCATTTCCTTCAGACTGGAATCTCACTTAAAGGTACTGTATGTACAGTGGGATTGACACCGAGTGGTTGAACTAGGTATTGCAGTCCAAATTCAAAATACTGGTTTTTCACATGACAATGAATTAAATGAAATGCTCTGTATTTTCTGCCAAGCAGGCAACCTGGATGCCGAAACACTACTGACTTGATTGGGAGATAGATGGAGGGTGGCGATTCAGACCAAAACAAAACATGACAATATAAACATCAGTTGAGGGCTGCAAATGCGCTTTTTAAACGAGAATATCCAGGCTGTACTACTACTGTCGGCGATATGAGTACTTTTAATTAACATGTTTTCTTAATGCCTGTTGAACATAACAGAGACATTTTATGATTATTACAATACATTTCTTACATACGGTTCCTTTAAAATAGCAGAATACCTTGCCAAGTCCACTTCAAAGGGCCCTTATGGTCAAATTAAATGCATCTTGACTCATTTGCGTCAGTCAGCACTGTAAAACAAAAGATTCATAAAGCTTCTTCATGCTTCAAACACACTTGTCACTTATCACTGAACTTGATTCTACTTCTTGTTGCAGGGTGATTTTCTTGCAATACATCTGTGGCCGGCAAGCAGCATTCTGTTCATTCGCTGGTGAATCCAAAGCAACAAAACATGAATAAAACAGCAAAGCTGGCATGTTTGTGTCCTGAATCATCTGGTAAACAGGTGAAACAAGCCTGAGACTCACAACCTTGAGGCAAAGTGGTGTCAGGAGATGGGCATTTGATGAGAATGGGTCCTGATGGAGCTGATATAAAATTTATTTGGGGAGTATATGGAACATTGCCTGGATAAGAAACGTACACATGTAATGATCGAATATCGCCTGTATTTGTCTCTGCAATTATTAGACCCTCTATGGATGCAATAATTGTACTAATTAACAATTAGAATCTCATTTTCATTATAAAATAATTTAATTAACTGGAATGTACCAAATCACTAAAATCTATTAATAAATGCGAAAACCATGTGATCTCTTAGCATATTCACCATTGTGACGACTCAATTTTCCACAACAAGAAAATGTAAAAAAAAAAAAAAAAATGCTGCGCTTTATCAAAAGCTAACACAGGTTTATTTATTATCATGTTTGCCATTGTAAAGACTCAATTTGTGGCATGTAGTTGAAAAAAAGTCACAAAAAAGAAACATATTCAGAAATATTATAGGTTTATACTGGAATTTATACATTTTGTAATGTATAATCTGTTAATGCAGTTTTGTTGATGTATACATAACACTTTTGAGATTTGACCTACCTTTTATTGCTGTCATATAACATTATTTTGCCAAGTTTGTCACTATGATGGCTCAAACCAAAACATGTACAATAGATGGAATTAATCATGCAAAGAAAAACAGCTCAGAACACAGTTCAGAAATACAGTGACACTTTCTATATCAAATATTCATGCTGCACTTTTACACAAGCTAATATAGTTCAAAATGTACTCATATGCTACAAATTCAGATTTCTTTGCTAATTAAAAGTTGGATTGTTTTTTTTTTGTTGTTGTTTTGCTGTTTTTTTCTCCATAGATCATTAAACAGTTTCAATACAAAACAAAAGTTTGAATAAGAATCAACCACCTACAACCGAACAACATGAGAGTGAGCAATTAATGAAATATTTTCATTTTTTGGTTGAAAAATTCCTTTAATATGGCTGTACACTATATAAGCACAATGAAGTCTGCCTGGTCTCATGGCATTAAAGTACCTTAGTGCACTTTTTAGCAAGACATGAAATACATACCAATACATATATCAGTGCAGTTTCCAAAAGAAGTGAACACTAGATGCAGTTTTTTTTATTAGTCCAGGTTGTAAAAAGGGCTGGTATACCTCTTATGCCAATGCTGGCATATGCAAATCATTGTCACATTTACATTTTTTTCACATTGAATAAAAAAATACTTGGAGAAATTGCTGGTACAACATAAAGTTATTTACTACAGGGCACAGAGGCCGAAGTGGCGCAAACTCCAGATAGTGTGATTTATATAGTCTCATTACTATAACCCAGACACTGAGGTTTTGACTCTGTGAATAGAATATAGAGAAGAGAATAAATATAGAAGTGCTATACTGCGTGCTGGGCCACTTCAAGCACTGATTATGAGGATTTTTATAATGTGCAAGCACCAGTGTTATACAAAGGTCGTTGGAGCAAACATCACATGACCTTGAGGACAACGTGCCTTGTTTGCTTGACTACAACTGTTTCAGTCAATTAAAGAGAATTTTAAAAGGCCATGGCAAAACTTGAAATAGAAGCCTGAAATAGAATGATATCTCTCCTCATTAAACACCCAAGGTCACTGAAATCACCGTTTGAGCCCCGAAGGGTTGCATCAGTCAGGAAACACATGCAGCAGCATGAGAGCACCACAAGGGGGGCAAAGGAAAGGCAGCGGTGTCCAGTGGACGTATCATTGTCCGTCGCAGCATTGATGCGTTTGCACCTGTGATTTTTTTTAAATGTCAGGCCTGAAGGTGTTTGAATAAAACATCAGCCTGCCTGCTAGAGTTCATCTTCAGCTCAGCTTTCACGGCCGTGGGCCATCTCCTAGCACTGACCTCTATCCACATTGAGAATCCAAGAGGTGTCACTTAAAACACACCTTCTCTTCTGCTGACCCTTCAACAGCCGTCTCAAAGAGCCACTTTACTCTGCAAACAAACATGGGAAACCTTGACCCCCTGCCCACCTTGACAGTCATTGATAGTACAGTTCATACATACAGAAATAAATGTGTTGATTCATTATACGCAAACAAGTTCATCTTCACATGCATCTGGTTAATGATGAACAGACCATGTGTCTCTAAATATAGGATGTTCTCTGTAATGTTGAGTAACGATGGACAACATGGCCAGTATAGCCAAAGCTCATTAGCTCTCTCCGGTCTAAGGCAACTGTGCATGTTAGCACAGCGTGAGCTCACTGCTAATCATTGGCCATGGCCCAGCCCCTCTGTACTGTTATGACAGTAATGCACACATCAGATGACATCTGTGCAGAGGTGAAATAAGTGCAGTGTGGAATGTTGTTTCAATGCTAATGTAAGAATGTAACTCATTTTCCAGGCTTTGCACAGCATGCACAACATTTGCAGTTTAGTGCGTGCATGTTTCTGTAAGCTTTTCAAAGCAGCATAATGGGATTCTTTACAATAGTGGCAGTATTCAGAGCAGAGCAGTATTTAAATGATTACATTTGACTTTATGTTAAATTTTGTAATTTTATTTACTTTTCTTGTACACTATCATTCAAAGGTTTAAGCTCATTGGATTTTTTTTTTCTTTTCAGCAAGGAAGCATTAAATTAATTAAAAGTGCCAGTAAAGACAGTTACACAATACTTAATTAATTCAAATATTTGTTTTTCTCAAATAAATAAACAAACAAACAAACAATTAAACAGACTCCAAACGAATAAGTATTTTGATCAATTAAACACAGCCTTGGTGAGGATAAGACCTTCAAAAACATGAACAAATAAAATAAATAATTAAGCCAACAAACTAATGCAAAGACACAGATAACATATTAAATATTAATGTAAAATATAAAAATATAATTAAAATAATTATTTTCTGAAATGCATCAAAATATGAAATACTTGTAATCAAACCTTTTTAACATCAATGTATATTCTTTATTTATTTATAAAAAAAAAATGTTTGCATATGTAATGTTTAATTAAGGGTGTGTCATTATTGTGTCCCCGATGGATTTCTTCAATGAAGATGAAAAAGGTATAAAAGTCTTCTAGAACTGAAAACCCTAATTCCTTGCATGCTCTTCTTGTATCCAGTATTTTCCCTCCTTAAAAATATTCTTATTAATGGGGACAAGGGCACATCGAAACCTAACAAAAACGTATGCGGGCAGAAAGATCTGTCAAACGAGAATGTTCAAGTTAGTGAGCTAGCTCCTCGCCATCATTTCTATTTCTAGAAACAAGCTGGAGAGGGTCGGCTGAGCAATAGATTTCTGAATCATAAGTGGAACTTAGAATTGAAAAGTTTTCTGAAGTTTTCCAAATTGTACCTCCATGTATCCAACTAGTTTAAACTTTTAGGCTCAATCATATAATCGTGCAAATGCTTGATGCTTTAACTAAAGATCTTCCTCTTATCACCATCAGAAAAGACCAGACGAGTTTGTAGATGTCCAACTTTTTCCCTCTTGAAATGCATTGGGAAATTAAAACTTATAAATGTCAAAGCAGCAATTAGCTCTAATTGAGCCTTCTGGATGTATTCACGATGTGAGTCATGGGGAGAGCGGATATGGACAGGGCCATTTGCAGTGCTTAAGGAAATAAAGGTTATTAAAATGTATTTCTAAATAAATTTTAATCGTTGCTTTTCTGCACTGAAATTATAAATGGCAAGCTCTGATGTGAAGCATTGTGAGCACAACATCTGCTCTGGGACTTACTGTACTGTGCATTTCAATTAGCATGGTCTGCAGGACCCCGCTATATTCCCATCGCTCTACAAGCTTCTTGCAAAGTGTCGTATTTTTCAACTAAAACTTGAATTTAAACGCAATGTTCCCTTTTTCCTGACATTTTGATTGACGGTTGGTGGTGTAGTGAATTTGAAGTTGACAAGCCCAAGGCTCAATGTACCCATTCAGTCGACAGAGCTACTTCATTGCATTCTTTTTTTCCTCTCTCAGCACACCGCAATGAAGACACCGAAGCACGACAGAAGAAAAATAACTTTTATTCCGTAACACAGTTTCCTCTCTCTCTCTTTCTCTCTCTCTATCTCTTCCTGCCTCCTCCTCACACACAGGAGGGAGCCAGTCAACAAGTAGCCAGGGGTCATACCAACTATTTTATTTGCTCTTCATGTTCGCTGCTAATACATATGCTATTGGGGAGTTGAAAAAAAAAAGAGCTAAATAAATAATTAAGCCTATTAACTCATGGCCTGCATTTCCAGTCGGAATCAAATATTTATTTTGTGCCCTGGGTCAAGTCTGTGCCTCGCTTTAATAGATTCTTTCGTGATTTTTCACGCTTTTCCCTAAGTTCGCTTTGAGGTGGAAGAAGAAGGAGACACCTCAGCTGTCAGGACTGAACTGGAAATTGACTTCTAATTATACTTAAAGCATCAAGAAAGTAGGTTATTACATATTTTTAAAGTTTACTTTTTTAGATATTTATTTGCTTTATCCTATTTACGCATATGTCCTGCTAGGATCATAAGCTAAGCATGTATTTGCTTACAAATTGCTTTATTCTGTTCTATTATTATTATATTATATATTATTTTAAACTATTTTGTCGAAATAAATGACAAATAAAAATGAAAAACTATTGGATACAGATTATGGTATGGATATTTATTTTGTGATTTAAATTTAAATTTTTAAAGATTACCTTTAAATGAGCATTCAGCAAAGATAAAAGCTAATTAAAAAAATAGGGGAAATAAGCATGCACATTTATTTGACTTTATACACCTATACAGATATTAATCCAGTATACTTATAAATGTAAAAAAGCGTCTGTTGGCATTGATATTTGCATATTGCATTACTGGAAAAATTCAGCTATAATTAACATTATCAAATATTTTCAAATGTTTGTATGCCTTGGTGAGAAAAAGAGTTTTCTTTTTTCAAAAATATTAAGCTCATCAACTCCCAAACTTTTGAACTGTAGTGTAATTCATCTGTAAACAGATCCCCGATGATGTCTGCTGCACATAAACACATCTAGATTGCTATTTCACATGCACCACCAAATCTTCTTGTCAATATAGCAGAGCGCATTATGAACAGACTGTATTGTTGGTTTCCTTCCAAAATGACACTTCAAAGTGCAGTTGAGGAGCTCCCTCTGAAGCTGATCTTGGCCCCCTTCTACCCCCACTAGGTGTAGGCTTTATTGCTCCACTTGCATCCTCTCAAGGAAGCCCCCTTCTTTTGGAATGACAACAGCAGAGTGCATATGCCAGAGTCGGTACTCTTTTATATGTAAATATGCTGTTGTAAATAATAAACTCAAGTAAAATTAAATTAAATCAAGGTTGAACAAATGGAGTGGATGATTTACCACAATATAACATTCAGTTCATTAGGTGTTGCTCTGAATAGCTTAACAAATTAACATCAGAGTCCATGAGCCGAGATGAAAAACAACTGAAATAAATAAATACACTATATTCTTCTTTTTGCATATGCAGCATAGGAAGACACCCCCACCGCAGAGCAGGAAAGACCCTAGACTTTGAAGTGCTAATAGGTTAGATCATTACCCAGCCGATGCTGACAGATGACTAGGTTCGCAGATGCATTTGCAAAAATATGTTCCCTGTGTTTAAGAAGCAATAACAAGTCTATTCTGATGGTCTACCGGCCTTTTTGACTCTCACTTGTTAGTGCACATTTCATTAAGAGATTTCTGATGCCTCATGAGCAAGTATCACACGATGCCCCCATCAATCGCGCTTTTTTTCCAGCCATCTGTTTGAGACGACGGCATTAAAAGAGTCACAATAGTTATAAGCAACATGCAAAAGATGTTGCACCAAAAACAGAATGATAAGAGAGAAAAGGCAGAGCAAAGCGGAGACAAACTCCCTATCATTTCTGTAATCCAAATACGCAGCTTCTATTTGATTCTAGAAGCATGCTGTGCTGTTTCTGTGTCTCCAGTGCCCCCTACTGGCAGCAAGAAACAATTTGTCTGCAAACATGATTAAACATGCTACATGTAAACAAACAAACTGAGGGAGAATGCAAAAGCCGTTTTCATTCGAGGTCAGTAGTCTCTGCTCCGCTGAGTTATCAGTATCGCGCCGTCCTCTAGATTCATTATGGCATGTCCCTGACTTCACCTGTCTTCACATCCGGTTCACCATGTGGAACTGAGGCCGGACAGAGATTTATGTATGGAAACCATGCACACCCTCCCTACTGAGCTTGCTTTCTTCTCCGTTCTCTTGCTCAAGGAGATGATAAATTCTTGGAGGTGCTCAAAGGCTCTGCTGGTGCGGAACCCCTTGTCAGTGTAGGGCATCTAATTTGCACAACTGAACCAAGTCGGTATTATGATGGCGTCAAGAAATAATACATGTTCCAAGCTTAAGTTCATACCTGCTCTAAACCGGGAGGAGCCAGCTGTCCAGAGCTCTTTTTAATTCTAAATATGATGGAACTCCCCCAAGCTTAACCCTCATTTCACCAGCAGTAATCTATCACAGCTGCTGCTGCTCCTGGACCCGTAATAAAGTTGTGCTAGTTGTTATGGCGCATGGGGAATGTCTTTATCTATACATGCCGTGCAGTATATTTCTGGCAAATGGCTGGCAAATCAATGCAGAATCTGATGTGAAAGAGCATGGCAGGTAAGTCTCCTCACTCTCTGGCCACGGATGAATGGGGTTGTAGACCAGAGCTTTAAATCATGACAGTAGCAGCATGGCTAAGTGCTGAGTGTGAACACAGGTCAGCAGGCCAAGAGAGCCAGCCTCTGAGAAGTGTTTTATAGGAACAGCCTTTATTGAATGATTCATCAAGCGATTGGCATAAAAGCGGGGCTAATACAAACTCTTAACACGCTGCATGGATGGTCAGTCTTCCACAGCAGCTTTAAACCAAACCTGCTGCTTTTGCAATTATGAAAATGGCAGAGTGCAAGCGTAGACAACACCACAGTAATTACCTCATAGTTTCCCACACAACGTTCCAGCAGAGCTCTCACCGCTGCTGAATCTCAAGCCACAGCGAAATAAGCAAGTTTTGCGGTCTGTACTGAATGCAATAAAAAGAAGCGCACTGTGAAATAATGCCAAGAAACGTTTTTCTGTTAAGCTATTGTTACATTCAGCATGTACAAACAAATATAAATGTAATGTGGTTCTAGTGAACCACTAACCTGGACACCCTGTATGTTTGTTTTGATGACTAATGTATACATTTAGATATTTTGATGACAATGAATGTTCGTATGACTCCTCAAATAGCGGATCTTTTTAGATCCTCTTTTTTAAAATTCTTGGTGCAAAATGTAATTTGATTTCCAAATAAAAGACTCTTCTGAAACTCTTCTTTTTTAGTAAATCAAAAACAACCACGTTTGTCTAGTTTGATTCTCAAGTGAGCGATTCTTATGTACAAAAAAAAAGTAAATCTAAAACTACAGGACTAAAGTCATAATACTATGAGAATAAAGTTGAAAGTATGAGAGTAAAGTCTAAATATTATGAGATTAAAGTCAAAATACTACGAGCTTAGCATCAGCTCACATGCTCAGTCAACGTTCCTTTGGGGGGCACTGTAGCTCTCTATAATTTTCTAATACACTACAAAATAATTTATGTGGGATTATTAGCAGAAATTATATCATGTGTAATATTCGCGGGGACAATATGCTTGGAAATATTTAATGTCTTCCATTGGATTCGTTATAGTGCGCCACCCAATAGCAATAAGATTTGTCCCTTTAGTACTTTTAAAACAAAGCTGTTTTTTCACTTTGTTTCAAGTGTACAGCAAGATAAAAAATTGAAGGAGCATCAGAAGGTGTCATGTTGGTTCAATGGTGAAGAAGAGCACAGGAGTCGTCAAGTTGAATAAACATAAAGTCTTTAATAATAAATGAGAAACACGAGGAGAAACGTCTAAAACGACAAACTTAGAACTCAAGAGACAAGGTATTTATACACAAGGGATTAATCAACAGAACTAAAACCAGATGGGAAGCACAGGTGGAAATAAATTAACTAATAATCACACAAACGACAGGAAATCCAAATAAGGGCAAGCAGGAACTAAAATAAGACCACATGAAAACGAAACCAAGAACAGAACCAAAGAGACAAAAATGTAACTTTACCCCCCCACCCACATACTTGCGGTGCAAGAAACTACAACATAAGACAAAAATCGGGGAGGGGGTGTGCATGCCCTAAAGGCCGTGAGGACAGAGTCACTAATGTCTTCAGGGCGGATCTGGAGTTCCGGGGAACCCTGGCTGGTCTGGGGCCTTGTGAGGCCATGGCGGATCAGGGGCTGCCTGCAACAGTGGTGGATCCAAGCGCAAACTCAGGGACTGGAACAGGGATCGGCTCTCCTGGTCGAAAATCAGGAACTGGAATCGGGATTGGCTTTCATGGCCGTAAATCAGGAACTGGAATAGGGCTCAGCTCTCCTGGCTGAAAACAGGAACTGGAATTGGGGTCGGCTCTCTTGAGGCAGGAGGTAAACTCCATTTCTGTTTAGGTCGGTCAATCTGTCATGTTATTTCAATGGTGAAGGAAGGCACAGGGGTCGTCAAGTTGAATAAACATAAAGTCTTTTAATAATAAATGAGAAACACAAAAGGAGAAACGTCTAACATGTCAAACATAACACTTGACCGACAAACTTAGAACTCAAGAGACAGGGTATTTATACACAAGGGATTAATCAACAGAACTAAAACCAGATGGGAAGCACAGGTGGAAATGAATTAACTAATAATCACATAAATGACAGGAAATCCAAATAAGGGCAAACAGGAACTAAAACAGGAAGACATGAATCAAAACTAAAACAAGACCACATGAAAACAAAACTAAGAACAGAACCAAACAGACAGAAACGTAACAGAAGGCTAGGGAAAACAGGCTAAAGACTATTTTATAACTTATCATTATAGCATATTATTTTTATTAACGTAATACTTTGACTTTAATCTCGCAGTATTTCAAATCTTATTCTCGTAATATTTCGATCTTGTAGTTTTATTTTATTTTTTTTAAACTAAGACGCCGTCACACTTACTGTATGAACCAGTTCTTTTAAGTGATTTAAAACATACAGTGTGATCAGTATGGTGTGATTACCAAATTAATCGCTCTTGATTTTTTACAAAATCAAAATGCATGGCCAGTGTAATCAAATTCCTGAATAAGTTACCCACTTCTTTCAAGTGATTCAATCAAAACCTTCAAACATGATTTCCAAATGAATGACTCTTACAAAACTGTTAAAGGAACAGGTTACCCAATAATGAAGCAGTTCCAAACCTGTATGAATTTCTTTGTTCTACCAAACACATATTTTTAAGATATTTTGTAACAGGCTGTTTTGGGTCACTCAATGGTGACCCAAAACAGCTTGGTTGCAAATTGTTTTCAAAATATCTTATTTTGTGTACAGCAGAATTCATAATTGGAACTACTCAAGTGTGAGTAAATGATTACAGAATTTTTATTTTTGGGTGAACTTTTCCTTCAGTTAATCAAAAGTATCCAATTTGACAAAGAAAACATGACTCTTCTAAGTTGTTTCTTTCATCTAATCAAAAGCAAATTACATTTTTGGGATCATTTCAGTTGTATTGTCTATGGATGGACAGAAGATGTGTTCCGAAGATGAACGAATGAATGAATGAAAATCTTATGGGTTTGGAACGACATAAGGGTTAGTAATTAATGACAGAATTTTTAATAATAACTTTAAATAAATAAATAACAATCTGATTCTCAAATGAATGAGTAGTTTAATGAATAGTTTGTTGACTTACTGTTTTGAATCAGTCGATGAATTAACTGAGAATTTACTGAATCAATACTTCTAACATACTTAACTACAAGTTATTCATAACATCATAAGTTATTATTTTCAGTCACGTCAGTATTTTCTTTTGTTTGATTAAACATTCTTTTTGATAATTAAACATTAAACATGTCATTTTGGGTCCCACTTTATATTAAGTGTCCCTAATACCTGTGTACCTACATAGTAACAAGATGTGTATCATCACCACAGTGTAAGAACACATTGCTACATAGTATCTACAGCCGTAATATTTATGTAACTACACACATGTAACAACCCTCAGAATGGTGTGTGTAAGTACAAATGTGTAACAGGACATTGGAAACAACACTTTTTTCACTTCACTAAGCAGTCATGTAACAGGAATTACATAGCTAGATTTTGTAACAGCAGTATGTATAAGAGTAACTGGAACAGGGGGTGATCAGAGGGTGTAGTTGGGTAGGTTTAGGGATATGTAAAGTGGGTGGAGTTGGTGCGCCTCTGTAATACCGGTGTATATACATTATATGGTAACTCCTCAGGAACTGCCCACTTAATATAAAGTGTAACATTCTGGATATCAACCACAATTTATAAGTAAAGCCTAATTTACTGCCTGCTGCTGTGTAACATCAGAGTAATTACATGCTAAATCCATAGCAAAGCAAAAGTCTATTTAATATAAAGTATAACACTTTATTTACCAAAAAGTCTTGTTACACATTTGTACTTTCATTACCAAAAAGTGTTGTTACCAGTGTCCTGTAACACATTTGTACTTACACACACCATTCTCAGGGTTGTTACATGTGTATAGTTACATGTGTAATATTACAACTGCAGATACTATGTACCGGTGTGTACTTACACTGGGGTTACATACTACATACACATCTAGTTACTATGGAAGTACACAGGTATTAGGGACACTTATTTAAAGTGGGACCTTCTGTAGGAAAGTCTAGTTTAATGTCAGTTGTTTTATTACAAATATATATTTATAATGTGCTCATAAAACACACACCTGTTTCAGTGTCTGGAGTGCTTTTGTAAGAGGTAATCTCTCTTAAACCCTTTATAAGCACAAGAATGAGACAAGAAATCTCAGGAGAGTCGATGTTCCTCTGGATGGAGGAGGAAGATAGGTTAGTGTATTTTCCAGACAGACATTGGGCTCAAACATCAACTACAAATGTGAGCACTGATCAGCCATTCCAGTTCATTGCATTTTACATTGAAGAGTTTGCTATAAAGGGGGATAAAACATTTATGGTGCAATTTGTGTCTGTTTCGCCAGACTAAACAAACAAAACGGAGACAGATTGAATGGCTACAATGACATGTGCACAAGCTGTCCAGTGCTCAAGTTGTCCATAATTTTCGCTGATGTCACCAGCTTGTTTGGATGATTTGGCTGTCAGTAAAGTCAAATGACCCATTTGTGAGAGTCTCTTCCTGTTTTTAGAAGTCCACAGGCCGTATCATCATAGTGGTCATGGCCGCCATCCAGCTTGGCCCTTTCCAGTAGTACCACTTTATACTGTTATACCGTATCACATTGGTACTTCCAGAATAGTATATACCATTGAGATTGGAAGGACCACAAGCTTCGAACCACCACCCTGCAAGGACAAAAGACAGGTAACTTCAGTTATTTTTTTAATTGGTTTAAATTTCCTTCAATAATATTTAAAAGGGCATATCAATCAGATTTCATTGATCTCATTAAAAATTCTTTAGTTTGAGTAAATTTTGTTATGAGCATATTATGTGTGTGTGTGTGTTTGTGTGAGTGTGTTAAAGCTTCCAACATCAATTTATTTTAATTCAATTAGATGGCAAGGCAACATTCCTATGCTTTTCATCTAATATTTATATTATTAAAATATTTCAGTGTCAGCTTTTCTTAATAGTTACAATTTTTGAAAATTTGCTGAAAATATACTCACCCTTAAACCACCAAAGATGTAGTCTACCGCAGATGAGTTTGAAAAAATTTAGCATCATTGCTTCACCAAAGGGTCCTCTGAATGAACTGGTGCCGTCAGAATGACTGTTCAAATAGCTGATAAAAACATCACAGTTATTCAAAAGTAGTATTGTGATGTTTTTTTATCATTTGTCTGAACTTTCACTCTGATATAACCCGTTTACTGCAGAGAACCCATTAGCAAGCAAGCGATGTAATGCTAAACTTCCCCTAAAGAAAAACTGATCTACATCTTGGATTGCCTGAGGATGAGTACATTTTCATAGTGCATTATTCCTTTTAATAATAACAACACTGAATATTGGCTTTGTAAATGCAGGCTCTGTCAGAGGGTATATGCACATGCATATGCACATGACTCACACTGACTTAGCATTGAGATAAAATAGCAGACATGCATACACTAACTTCCATTGTTTTGATTTATTGTAAGCAGCACACAAGGGATGGATTCATGGATGTTACCTTGATCTGTTGGAGGTAAGCAGGGAGCTTGGTTCCAGCAACTCTGATCTGTGGCTCTTCTTAACTTTAGTAAAAAATGTGTCCAGAGTTTGTTTTTAACAAGGTCCCTGATCACATCAACCCAACCCTCAGTGCGGCGCATTTCAGTGAAGATTGTTTTGTGGTTCTGTCAGGGTGTAATGCAGGCTTTGGAAAAATGCTGCTGTCAAAGTATAAGGCACCATCAACTGTACTGAACTCAGCAGCAAACCTACATTACCTGACCAACACTAGTGGACCTTTGGGTCGGAAAATAAAGTAGAAAAAAAATGTATGAAAAAAATAAAAAAATTACATATTACTCTACCACTACTTTCTCAGTCACCATTAAAATGCCTGATATTTCATCAATATTGTATTTCTGTTCTTCATACCCAGTTAGTAAGAATGTAAATGTGATACCTCCTGTCGCCATCTGAGCGCACTTGCAGCTGCACTGGTCATTGTCCTGATCTTTTGTGCTGAACAGGGTTCCTGAGTGGGTAAGACTACTGGTGCGTCCAGCTGTACCACTAAAACCACTTGCATGGAGACTGAAGAGAAAAATAAACATATAGGTGGATACAGAATTAATAATTACATAATGGGGTTTTTGATGCTGCAGACTCCCAAATATGGGGATCTTTAAAGATTACAGTGTAAAAATGTACATTTTATTTTTAAAATATCTTTATTTATTTATCAATGTATTTTTTTTTCTATTTTGTCTAATTAAAATAAAACAATTTGACTGATTTCCAACCAGTGACCAGTGTAGAATAATAGAATATAGAATATATAATAGTTTTCGTAGTAGTATCATTATTATTGCTGTTGTAATACCACAAAAGTTCTAACAGACCCCCTGAAAATCAATACTTGTAGAATAAATATTTGCATAAACATTCCTATCATGCAGTCTTAGTCCTAAATAAACTACTAAAGGTAAGCCATGAAAACTTGCTATGCCACCTTCTCTTTTTGCCACTTCTTGTATGTCGAGTTTCAGCATTAGCTTGCTTAATAAGCCCGAGCACATATCCCACAAAGGATCACTTTAACATAGACTGTTTTATTTTCTTTTTCCATAATCAGATGAAAGCGTCTACATCTATTACATCCACTATTAACCCCAGTAATTGGACCGGCTGTATAAGATATTCCTAAGTGGTTTATCTTTTCCTCTTTCTTACTTCGAAAAGATCTAAGACTCATTAATGTGTATTCCAAAGATATGCAGCCTCCATTATCCACAATCCATTGTTGATGATGTCTCACCAGGAAGAATCGTGCCAGAAAAAGGACCACACAGCTAGTAACTGCAGGAGATTGTGTTGGCATCAAAACATTTTTGCACCATAGGTTGCTTGGCTGGTTAATCCCAAACGGGCCCAACACCCTCGAGACCAAGCCAGGATTCTCAGAGCGCTAATAAAACACACACTTACCATATGAGGTAAACTAGAAAACAAACATGGTGGGATTTGGCAAGTTCTTGTTTAGCAATTTTTCTACCTGTTTACATGCACACAAACACAATCTGATACCATTGCTACAACACTCTCGCATTCTATAGCTGTATTCCAAATCATTTATTTCGAGTTAAATTTAATATTTCTGGTTCTGGTTCATTCACCGTATAAGTATGCCCACAAGCAGTACTGCATGTTTAATTGTATCCCTTAAGAGAGGTGTGAGATTTGTTTAACTCTGCAGTTTTCTGGCAAAACCTCATGCTTGAAATTGTTTGCCCTGTTTCTCTTTTGTAGGCAGATCTGCTCCTGGGATCGGCAGACCAGAAGCAATAATGATGCTGGGAGAAATGCTGGTTTACCCTAAATGTAGCTCATCATTTTGACTTGTGTACTTAATCACACAAGTGTCTCTCATCCCAGGAAAATGACAAAGACAAGCCAAAAAAATTAAAATAACTGCATCGATAATGTTCTAAAAATGCGATTCACATTGCAAATCTAAATGCAAATCAAGCCTTAATCAGATTCTGTGCCCTTACAATTGAATGCTAAATATATTCTACTTAAATGACACACAATGTATAAAAATAAACAGCATTATAAACACCAGTTCAATTTAGTCTGGCTTTGACTAACAGAATAAAACACAGAAAAAAAATGGAGATTTTATCTGTTAATTTGTTTTTCCAAAGTCACTTGCACCCACATAGGCCTCATTTATGATTGAGACTGGTAGGATGCGTCTGCCATGGCTGATTTTATCCCCAGCACTTTATGAAATAGCTCATGTCTGGGATGCTAATACGTAGGAAACATCTTCAAATGCTGAGCAGGAGTTTTCAATTTGAGAAAGGGTATTATAATGAGTCTGATGCTGGAATTCCTCATTTGTAAAGTTTTGTTGAGTGATAGTTGCAGTTGCAGAGGAAAGCTTTTGCCGGGAATGTTCTCTACCACACACTGCTTTGCCACCTCCCTTTCACTTTGCACTGCTTGTTATCCGTTCCAGTTAAATCACAAAACAAAATGGAACCAAATGCTTCTCTGTTGCTGATTTTGGTTTACTCATATGAGAGGTTATATTAGAGAACCCCCTCATACTAAAAGCAAAAACACTGCCAAAGACCAATCATATCTGAGCCCAAATTAACTTAAAAAGATTGGTCCCTGCAGTAACTGTGTAAAAACAGCCACTCGGTCTGCTATTTTAAGCAGTTTTTTTGGTAATAGGAAAAGCCTAGACCATATTATATATGTTATTTTTACATATGCGTAAACATATTAATTAGCTATGTATTTTCAGTTGCATGCCTTCACTGTACACCCTCTCTACTTCCCCCAAATTGTTCCCAGAGCTTCTGTAAGCAAAGTGACACCAATTTCTGTGCTTCACAACATCTAGAATCAAGAAAATAGAGAACATTGTTGTACCTGTATTTCTTATCCTCTCCGTAAATGTAGAAATGGTCATATTGAGAATAAGCTTGCTGTCCCTCCGAGTCTTTCAGGTGGACCTGGAGAGTATAGTCTTTTGATGTTGTAAGCAGGTGGATGGCATCATTCCCTAACCAGTGTTCTCCTGATGGATCTCCAAATCCCTGCAATGTATGTGAAGAAAAGACATCTTATATACATCTTATTTTAACAATCACTGACATACAACCTGATTCATTTCCAGTGGAGAGTATACACAGGAAAAAATGTGTTCAGTTTACTTAAAAATGTTACTACATAAAATTACTACAAGTAATGTATTTTACTACAAGTACAAAAAACTTAATTATTTTTAAATGTTACAACAAATCAGGAAGTGTGTAGTTCATATTATTTGTGATGCATCATTTTTACATACAACTATAAGCACATGAGCAATTAAATATTCAAAATTTTGCTGATCAACTATAGGTGACTACCAGATAGGATATTATTCAACTCAGGCTCATTGGAAATACATGCCTCTACATACATTTCTTCAACCCCGTAATTATGTACCTTACTGCACGTTTGCCACAGTTTCAAAGTGAAATGTCCAGAGAGTGGCGCTAAACCACACGTTTAATACGTAATGGTGGCATGTTTGTATTAGGTTGGTACAGGTATGTATTGCAGTATCAAATGCAAAAGTAAATTAAAAATGTATCAGCTGATGCAGCCATCCTATTTTAACTTCCTTACGCTGATTTGAGCTGTTTTGTCAAACGATTCAAACCAGTGCTTCGCCGGATCACTTGAGCTACTGAGTAAGCCTACTGAATCAGAAAACTCATACGTATGAAGCTGAATATGTGAGGACAATGTTCTAAAGCATCACTTAAAGTGATTTTTTTTTA
Source organism: Enteromius afrohamiltoni (assembly GCA_034779775.1). NCBI lineage: Eukaryota > Metazoa > Chordata > Actinopteri > Cypriniformes > Cyprinidae > Enteromius > Enteromius afrohamiltoni. The sequence continues at coordinate 9,014,061 of JAUYWG010000056.1, read as the reverse complement.
CAGCATTCTGCAACTACTTGTGAGAAAATTTGGCTTTATTACTCACAAAAAAGACACCTGTAAATCATACTTGTGTTTGAAAAGGATTAAAAGTTGTGGGAGTTTTACTACCTCTAGTGTTCATTTCATCTGGAATCTGCAGCGATTCACATGTGCTGGTACGTTTTTTCAGTTTTGCTCAAATGTAAGAAGAGGCACGTATTTCCAATGTCCCTATGTTGATATTTTTATAACCAAAACTAAGAGTGTAAGGCATAAATTACCAGTATTTTTGTATTCTGTAAAACAGACAATTGTGAATAATGTCTGAAATTATTATTTCATAAGTATTACATAATTATATACACTGTTAGCAGAAAGATGCTTCAGAAGAACAGTCCTGGGGTGCCTTTTCACATACTAGTAAACATTTCACAAGACCTCCTGTAACCACAGCAAAATGCTGCATTTCCATCTGTTTGGACCAGCAAATGAGACGGCACATTTGAACGCTGTGAGATGTGGTAGTGCAGTTGGGCATTCAAATGCTTCAACGCACACGTTATCAACAATCTACAGGGGCTCCCCACTCCCACGCTCCATCTGGGGCCAAATATTTATCATTCACTTGTGAAAACATTTTTCTTGGAAAACAACAAGGAAAAGAGAAAACAAAACTTTTCTCTTAAACGGTTCTGACTTACTCCCAGAGCAGCCATAGCAATTTGTCTGTTGAAATGGCCCAGGTGAGATAAACTACCACTGTTTTTGCATTTAAAACTCAATAGCTTCCAAACAAATCAGATCTCCAGGGAGTTGTTAGTTTCACAGGTAGAAAACACAAGTATTACAAACAATATGCGCTCTCCTTATATTCTCTAACTTGATTTATATATAATGGACGCAGTGCATGAATGATGACATCCTACTTCATTTCTAATGTCTTTTATTATCTTTCCTTTTCAAATGACCCCGTGACCAGATTGATATATACTTATCCTCCCAGATAGGGGAGGGAATGCAGGTGTAACAACATAGGGAGACATGGGAATGCAGAGACGGCCAATCAGAATTCTCTTCCTCAAAAAAAGATCAATGGGGTCATCAACGCATCAGTATTCTATGGCTATACATGTCAGACTCCATACATCAGTTAGACTTTCTCCATCAGTGCAGGTTAAATATCTGTTTTAAATGTTAGGCATTTCAGATTAATGGTAGCAGAATTGTGCATAAATCAAAAAATCTCAATAAGGGATAGACAGGCCCACACGTAAATTATACAGTATGTCTTCATTAAAGAAGTGATCATACTTCATTGTCTAAAGCAAATTCAGGGAAAAATATTTTTAACCAATCTTTAATGATTGCACCAAATCAAATTCCTTCAGCTAGGTACTTTACAATGTTCACCTTGTCAGATATGATGCATGGTGATATGTGCCGTCTTCCAAAACATGACTGATATTGTGGAATTTACCAGATGGTTTTTTTTTATTTTTTATTTCTATCGTATTCAAGATAGATATATGAAGACCTGCTTGACAACGCTGATGACAAAATAAATGAACAGAACCAAAAATTGCATTTAAGAGAATTTTGAGCCAAGCTGTAAAGCTTCTATACTTTCTCCTACGTTCCTGAAATTAATGACATGTGTAAAATGCTCTAATTGGTATTGGACAATTTGTTCCTACCATTTTGTAATCACTCCAGCCCCGGTTGAAATCGACCAATCCATCATAGCGACGCTGAAAGACAGTCCAGCCTCCCCCTTTAGTTTTCATGTCACAGAATACCTGGTCAAAAACAACCATACAGAAACACACATCTTGTTTATATCATTTTATACTTTTAACTACCGAGAGTGAGAACTAAATGAAACATTCATTTTCCTTTTAAGTGAATATTTGAAGACAAAACTGGTTATTTAATAAAAAAAAAATTGTGAGACTCTATGCATTTTATTAGGTTAATTTTCCATTAATTAATTATTACAGTAATATTTAAGTCCAATTTTGGTAAATACTCACACACTATTTAGAAAATAAGTGGCAGTTTTGATATCTGACTGCACAAAACTACTGTGATTTCCCAGGATATACAACAAAACAAACACAATCTCAACTTATTTTGAATAAGGATCTTTCTTATCTCTTTGGGTATCACTGACAAAACACTGATAACTTAAATTGTAGAATATGAACTTTAAGAGTCATCAAAAAATCAACAAAAACTGTTGCCCACATTTTTTTTTTTTTTTTGAAATGCAGACAGGGACAAGACTGGATCACAAACCACCACATTTGGACATTTGGATCCTGTCCACAGTGAGTTGGTAGGTCTTCAGGCTATATGAGTACTCTGTTAGGTTTGTATTTAGCTTTTGAATTTGGTTAACCACTGTGCAATAAACTTGCCAATGATGAATTGTGTTCAGTGAAACATGAAACATGTACAAACAAAGTATCAAGCAGACATTTTTAGGACATGAGCACACTGGTCTCGGTTCAGTTTAAGCACACAAACATACGCTCTGTGCGAATCCACTGAATCTTTTACTAACCATTGATTTGGTATTGAACACAAAATAACTTAATAATTGACTGTTTTGTGGCAAAAACAGCAAATTAGTATGAGCTATGAGAAGCAAAATAAAATAATAAAAGGCAAACTCATTGAATTCCATCATCCGAATCCATCAAAACTAATTAAAGCCTATTCCTTAAAGGATTTTATTCTGAAATATTAAATATTTCTAGCCTGTGGGTGTCAAGTGAAAACATTCCAAGTAAATATCCTCTGTATGATTTTTATCCAATTTTCCCAGCTGTTTTTGAGAGGAATTAAGCTTAAAGAGAAGGCAAAAAAGCAATAAGTTCTTCTTGGCAAGAACAAAACATGGGATAACGTACATTTCCATCCCTTGGCGGGACCAGCTCATTTAGCAACACATGAGACTGTCCATCGTGAAACTTTAAACGGCTAAGCTAAGCTCTAATCAATATCCCTCATAAACATGTTGATTTGTATCATTATGCAAACAAAGTGAAGTAATCTGAACTCTAAATGAAAAGAACCACCCATTGTGCTTCTCTGAGGGGTGGCACAGAATGAAAGGGTGGTGATACTACATATACCAGCTCGCTCTCACTTGCTGCATTAAACCCTGTGTTGGCAGGAAGCATTCGAATCTTTGCCAAACACCTGGCTCCTATGCCCACAGGAAATAGAGGGGAAGACGAATGAGTGCACAGGAAAATAATGAATAACAAAAACAATTTTAGCCACATTTTTAAAATGTTCATCACCCCAAGAGCCTGGCAGAAATTAGATTTGACTCTGGAAGTCAAAGGCACAAACCTTTAGAGGTTTTCTTGTGGTTCAGTAGGGCAAGATTTTGAAATAAATACGGGTGCATATTCTCAGTTAGATGCACATGGCCTAAAAAAAAATGTTTCTCTGACTTTTTGATTTGGTTTTCTGATCCATGTGACATTTTTATCTTAGCCTTTTTTTAAAAGACGTACTAAAATTGTATTTGATAAAAAGATATAATTTAGTCCTCAAAAACAACACAAAAAACTAATTGTCATGAGAGCTCAGTTTCTTCAGTAATCAAGATACATGCCAAGATTCATTCCTTACAAAAGGGTTTTGTATGCAGTATGCATTTTGTTGTTATTATTTATAAATAGAATTTTCTCACACCCGCTATTAACAACCAATTAACTATGGATTTTGCATCAGTAAACTAATTTGCTGCTTATTAATAGTCAATAAGATAGTTGCTAAGTTTATTTGGTAGGGTTAAGGATGTAGAATATGAAATGCAGAATGTGTGCTTTATATTATTGTATTAATACACAGCCAATATGTTAATAATACTATAAAATGATAAATCTAGTTCATAGTGAGAATTGATTTCTACACTAGAATTAAATCACTGATAAAAAAAAAAAAAAAAAAAAAAAACCGGTTACCATCTACAAACCTTAATTTTCTGTGTGGAGTTAGGAAGATGAATGCTGTATATCCCACTTTCTCTAACTCCAGATTGGAATATCTCAGCACAGTCTCTGAACTTCAACGTCTCCTTTTCAACTGGAGTGGAAATATCTGGAAAAAAACAGTTTTTTATTAGGTTTAGGGAAAAGAAATAAAAGTATACCCAGGTCCTATTTTGATTGGTTTAATCAATATTGATTTACACTGCAATCTTCTTGGTAAATTGCTTGCTAGACCACTTCTGGGAATTTAAGCAGTTGCCCAGTTCAGAGAAACTCTTTTGTTCCCACTGAGCTGGTCGTATGCAGTTTAGCCTTTGATAATGTGATTTTGGCACTAACCGTTACAGTGAGTGACCATAGCCAGTAGCTGCTGCACTGTGTCAGTGAGTGTGGCCTGCTGTTGTTGGAGCAGTGTGCTGTTTTGAGTGGAGCTGGCCAGTTCTCCCTCCAGCAAGCTGACCAGGTGATTCTGTCTGTCCAGTAGCTCCAACAGCTGCTGTTTCTCCTGCTGGATGGCCTGAAGCTCTCTGCTGTGTCTGGCCTCCATGGCAGCAAAACGTTGTTCCAGATAGCTGAGAAGAAAAGGGCCAGGTTATATATGGTTTTGCTATTTGCATTTTACAAGCTCAACACTTTTAAGAAACTATTCATACATTTCAGATATAATGAGATTTTTCACTGTTTGCATCTCACTACTTCTGTCAGTGTTCCAGATAGACTGTCAGTCGGTGCATTAGTTGTGGGAATTTTGTCTTGAGGATACATCAATACACCTTTAAGGCTGGAGTACTGTATACTGCATGGTTTTTACACATATTTTTGCCAAAAATTTAAAGTTTGAATGAGTCTGCACTAGGTGCTAAAAGTCAAAAAGTCAGCTTTTAAAAATTGTGTAGCATACTCCAACCTAAAGACTTAATGAGTGATTCAAAGAATCATTCGTTCAATCAATTCATTTAAAACACTCACTGTGCCCAAATACGCCTACTTCCCAATAACATAGCCAAAAAACTTGATTTGAAATGAGTAGTACTGCATGTCCATATTCATCCAAAAAGTATGTGAAAAGTACCTGGATGACCTATACTTATGCCGAGATTTTGAAGCGCATATCTAGATATTTTATTATCCAGTTAAGCCACAGAATAGGAGCTGTGAACAACTGACACCCTGAGTCACAAGACGATGATAACATGATAGATGTAGTACATCCAGATTTTAATTACACTACACACAAGTTACTATACAGAAAACACTTTATTAACATACTTTGTTAACCACAGTACTTCAATCAATCTATTGATTGCAACACTGATCCATTCAGGAAGCAAAAGTCACTATGTACTCAGGAAGGAAAGAAAACTGGAACTATTATAGTTACAAAACAATATTGTGTATATAATGTAAGTTTTTTAATCTTAAATTCTTGCTTGTTGACATTTTGCAAAAAAACTTATGACCATAATTAAACCTCAAAGGTCATTCATACTAATACACACATTTTTCAACACTGAAACATACAATGTCAGTTCTTAAATTGCATAAGCATTTAAAATGTAAATACTCATAAGTACAGAATGCACATATGTACTGTACTGTACTGTATGTTCTGTCAAAGTCCACATGGTTTTAAATAGTGAAAAGAAGATTGAATCATTTTACTGGCTAGCAAAATTAACTCAAAATGAACTTTTATTCAAATCACTGTTCATTTCTTTATTAAGTTAAATCAGATTACTATGGCAAATTTTCAATAATTAAATTCCCTGACCACATTCAAATATGATACCATATTGATATTCTCATTTATCAGTAAATGGTAAATTTACTTATAAAGGCATTATTATATTTTACCATTTGTTTTACTCCAGCAGGCTACAGTATGTGGACAGGAAGCACATAAATCGTACCTTTATAAACAATTGTTTTGTCCTACTTTATTAAGTGTCATATTATAATATTATAATATAATAGTCATATTATAATTTTTAATACTTCACTCTGTGTGTGAAGCTGTTTGTTGTTTCATTGCCGCTCTCAGCACAGACGAAACCCTTGAACAAGCCTCTCAGATTCCACATCACACACCTCTGTGAGTCTGAGAGGCTGGTAGACCTGTAAACACCTGGATACCGCTGCCATTCACAGATGGTGTTGTTGCCTGGGCTTCTCTATCAAAATCAAAATCAACACTTTGACAGGCTGTGTGAGCTGGCACCGTACCAAGCTCCAAATAAAGACAAAAAATCCCACAGGCCTGATCTTTATGAGTCCGACTAATGACTTTGCAGCAGTTTTTTATTGAAACGATCCACCCACACAGATTGAACAAGCTACTTTCAGCTAGTCGAAAGAAACATTCCCTAAATCTCTCTCCACTTGCTGTCTCTGTTCTTCCAGCATACATTTCAAAGAGCCTTACGCTTGAGAATACCTTGAAATGTTGAAAATCTTGAAAATGCACTAAATTGTTTTTTAAGTTATCTAAATTTGTGGACATCGCTGTTGTTAAGCTGCAGCTTTATTGTAAAAAAAAAAAAGAAAAAAAACAATATTTCATTCCTGAATAGATTATCTTACTGTCCCATTTTCAGACAGACAGCTTAAGTTTCCACAAAAAGCTTGCATATTTTAATTTGAGTTAGCAGAAAGATGCATAATTACTGAGCCATACTTCCCTAAAGACCAACAGAGAGAGATGAAATGCATTTCCTTTATTACTGGCTCTTGACAGCCAATTTACTATAACAGAGTGCTGTTTTTTGTGTCAAAGTTGCTAGCTGCTCTATAGCATCATTGTTTATTTGAATGCAATTATAAAGTCATAAAAGAGATGTGAAACAGGTGATGCTTGTTTTATAACTTATTGTCAGTATTTGAAATAGTAAACACCTGGAATAAATAGGACAATGAGATGATTTTGGGCCTGTTTACAGCTGATATTAAAGAGATAGTTCAGCCAAAAACAAATATTCTCTCATCATTTTCTCACCTTCGTGTTGTTTGTTTCATAACCTCTATAATTACCTTTCTTCTGCACCACAAAAAAGATAATAGATATTTTGACGAATGTTGGTTACCAAACATTGTATTTTGTCCAGACAGTGAAAGTCAATGGGAACTGAAACGTCTTACTAACCTACATTCTTCTTTTGTGCTAAACACAAGAAAAAAAATGCATCCAGATTTGGATTTGAAAATGGTGCTCTTTAATAATTTACTCAATCTTGTTGATTTTAAAAACACAAATGAAGATATTTTTTAAGATTGATTTCTCCCTCCATTGAAAGTTCATTCTACCAAGATAAGTCTTTTAATTGCATTTAAACACTGATCACAATGCACACATAGAGCATATCCAATATTGTAAGCAGAAGCTCAAATGTACTTGCTTGATGCACAAGAATAAATGTCATCAGTTCTTGCACATCAAAAGCAAGCTAGTTTTAGTTTCTGTTTACTATATTTGATATGCTGTATGAATGTGCACCAAATCAATGTTTAATACTAGAGTTATTAAAAAAAAGGAAACAAAAGGTAAATAGGCTAATTGATGTAACTACATTTCATATTATTGTATGATGCCTAGTTATAGGGCAGACACAGATTTTCGTCTTTTTGAACAAACTTGTATGTATGATCAACAGTAAGCATAAAATCAGAGGCCTTGCATCTTGCAACCTTTTGTTGTATCAAAAATACACATTGCGACAACTTTATAGAAAGCGTGCATGTACAGGAAGGTGTGACTGAGACACTGCACATTTCCAGACGACTCACCTGTTTTTGTCATTGAGGCGGGAGACCTCCTGAGTTTGCTCTAAGAGCTGCTTCTCCAGTCGGTTAGTGCTCAGAGAGTATTCCAGCAGCTGGATCTCCAGACGACTGGTTTGGTTCAGCACCTGCAAACAGGCCCGCATGACAGACAAGCGGAAAGAGAGATTACCTTTAAAATATTCAAAGACATGGGAGAATGATGGAGCTTTTCTTGTCCAACTACTATGGTTTTCATCTCTGCTTGAATGCAAATGTACAGGATTTCACTTTTCCCCCCCAAGAAAACGCTGTAGTTAAATGTTGAAGGTAGTACCAGATGTTTCCTGGCAACATTAAGTTTGCCAACATTATCTGAGAACAATGTTTGAAGTAAAATTGCTGGAAACAAATACAGTATGTTAATGACCTTTAATCAGGGTTAAAGTAATAGTTCACCCAAAAATGTAAATTCTGTCATTACCTTTATGTTGTTCCAAATTTGAATTGCTTTCTTTCTTCCACCGAACACAAAAAGGAATAATCCATAGACAGTGCTGGCCACACTTTTCCATTCAGTTAAGATATACGTGGAATTTCAAGCTTCAAAGAGGATGCAAATGCACCTTAAAAATTAAACTTCTATGTAAAGTCTATTAGTCTCATGCACTATATTTCAAACCATATGAGAGTTTTGTGTTAGAAACATTCATGTATTGCTTCCAATTAAAATGTTCTCTTAAATAAGCTGTAAACCACTGTGACTAAATCTTTTGATACATTGAAAACTTTCAACTCGAAAGAAATTGGACATGTCCTATTCATTGTAGCTAGATAAAAGACTTCAAAATCTCTCCTTTTGTGCACCACAGAAGAAAGAAAGTTATGGATTTGGAGCGACATGAGGGTTAGAAAATAAAGATAGATGGTTCATTTCTGTTTCTTTAACTCTGTGAAGCCATAATCAAGTGATCCAAAGACTCCCTAAAAGTCTAGATCAGCAGCGATTATCCCATCATGCCTGTTTCTTCAAACAGCTACATGTTTTTTCAAGCAGCTAAAACACAGCAAACATACTGTAAGCCCTGACAAAAGCAGCCCAATATTTTTTCAGGCTGCACTATGATGTTCAATGAATTGCTGACGGTGAAAAAATAAAGGCAAAACATAGCAGTGTGAAACAATCACTCTTTGAGAGGATAAACACAATGACTGTTTTAGTTGGGCTATTTTCACTCTGATTCTTTTCCAACACTACTCTGCATGGCCACTTAACCCTGCTTGAGTGAAAAACCAAACACACACACACACACTATCCAAAATGGGCAGCAGTGTTTTGAGTGTCAAATGTGACACACTGAGAATTTTGTGAACTCACTATTAAAAATTCTCAGTCATTGAGCTCCAAGAATTTAATTCGATTGTAAGCCACCAGTGCAAATTATTTAGCAATTTTTCTTATTATAATAGAACATTTTGGACAAACGACAGCATGAGAAGTGCCCACTTAATAATGTGGTTTAACAATTAGAGAAAAAACACTTCACAGCAAAGACAAACAGACAAACAATGCAGTTACAGCAATGCTGCTATTTGTTTGTCTCATTGGATCAGCCTCACCTGTGTCTCTACATCTGTCAGTTTGCGCGTGTTTTCTGCTGATTGGCTTAGAAGATTGGTTCCGATCTCCAGCATGGTGGCTGTCTGAGTGTGCATGACATTCCGCTCCATCTCTGATCGCACGTTCTCCTGAATATAGCTCTCCAGCTGTAAACATGACACAATACACGTCAACAAACATACACCAACATCTCCAGGTACTGAGCTTGTTAGCATCACAAGAGAACATACACTTGCATAGGCAGCACTGAAGCATGCTAACTTAAAAACTTATTTTTTATGTATATGGATATGCAGTATATACAGTTGCAATCAGAGACTGTAATAATTTACATGGTAATGGACCGAGTATGCAGTAGAGAGGTGAACCTTGGAAGCGCTTACAGTATTAGATGCATTTAATTGGAGGTTATAAAAAATAAAATATTGCCTACAAAATGTAACTTTTGGGGGTTAAGTACTGTTTAAGCTAATTAAAAAAATTGTTTCATTATGTTCTTGCAGCCTCTCAAATGTGTATTAATAAACTATAATTAACTATTAATAAACACCAAACCATACATGTGTGTGTATATTTGATATTTTTAATATGATCTATATCGTATTATGAATTGTGTGTAAAATATTGATCAACATCAAGAGATGCCAAGAAGGGTTACACACTGATCTGACAAAACCAGCAAAAGAAATCTGTTGGTGGTAGTTGACATCTGTCAGCGCAGTGTGCATTAGCCTTCAGTGATAATGTTATATAATCTTGAAAAGTTCTTGTAAAGTTTGCCAACAGGCCAAAACAGCAAAAGAACAATCAATATGAAATGCATGATTGGAAATAAACGCTAAAACAAGTACGATTGTACTATCAAGTAAGATTGTACGATCAATCTTACTGACAGTGCTTGACTCCCTTCAGACAAATGGACATCAGTGCACACTGTAAAATTCTAATGAGGCAATACAAATATGCCCTCATCCATCTTCAGTGTCACCGTCCGCAACCAAGCAACATCCTACACAGAGGTCATGACACTTCACACCATATACACAATACATGGCATCTTTTAGCCACAACAAGGCAAAAATAAATAAATAAATAAAGGTATTGACCATTTATGTGTACTATAAAATCAAGGCACCAGGCATGTGAGAGTTATATCTCCGATTGATGTGGCCTTTTCATAAAAAAAAAATAAAAAATAAAAAAAAAACAAAAGGAATAGAAATCCTGTCATATCTCTAAAGTACAATATATGATTCCAAGGAAAAATTTTTGCCAGTCTTTAAGTAGGTGAGCTTTGCAGGACACATTGATTAAACCACCTTTAATCTTGCTGTTCCAACACTTTTGGTAATGAACATTCAAATGGTTTTAATTGAGTTAAATAACGAGTCATAAAAACAGAACTGAATTAAAAAGTGGCCAAGTCCATTTGTATTTTCCAGTTTCCTGGAAAATGAGAATTATTATTAAACTGGGCCAAACATGAACACTCCAGGCTATCTGTATAGCTTTACTGAACAATAGATGGATCTACTCAAAGACAGTTGAGCAAGAATTATTTTATTGTGCAAGACTGAACTTTTTGTATTATACTCACCTCCATGAAGATACAAAAACAAACTACAAAACATACTTTTATATTACCTTTAGTAGCTTTAAAGTAATGGCATTACATTTTATAAAAAAATAAAAAAAATGCATTCAGTTTTGGAAAAAAGAGATAACCTTTCATTTTGGTTTTGAAGCAATTCTTTAAAAAAATATAGGTCCATAAAATGAAAATTGTACTCACCCTCAGGTTATCCAAGATGTAGATGTGTTTGTTTCTTTATTGGTTTTGGGGTGAACTATTCCTTTAATTCACTATTTCCTATGGTTCTCTATCTCGGCTGTCTATCTCTGACTCTTTTAGTTTTCCCTATCTTTTTTTAGCAGGACATGTCAGTGCATCTTGGCTGCTTTAAACTGAGAGACAAAGACTGCATAAGCAAGCAGCAGATCTGTCGTAGGAGATTATTTTGGATTAGAATGCATTGTTAAGAACGGATGTTGGGAAGCCAAGAAACTGCAACTGCCTGTATATATTTCACATCAAGACGTGTTCTTGCCTGGAAGAAATGTGATTTATTCACATCTAAAACAAACCAAGAAAAAAGAAAGGGTTTTTGGTTTGTTGTGCCAGTACTATGACACAATAAGCTTGTTGTGATTTTCCATGTTTGTTGCTCTCTCTTTTCTGAATAGTGTCTGGATAAACATTTCAGGGCAAGAGGTTTGTGTTAATTGCTATGTTTATAATAGGTTTGTTTAGTTTTACACCCAGGTATGAATCACTTTCTATACAGACAACCTGATCTCACTCCAAATCGTACATATTTTATGAAGTGGGTAATTTGTACAAATTCATATGACCTCACTAATTTCTTCTAAATCGTATGTATTTTACGAGTTGCCAATTCGTATGAATTTGTACGAACGACCTAAAATGACTCTAAACCTACCCGTCACAGGATTTTAGACAAATCGTACAAAATCGTCCAAGTGAGGTTGTACGAATTAATACAAATTTGACACGTCATATTAATATGTACAAATTGATCGTGAGACTGTGTTGGGCATACACATACACACGTTGGTATTTGTGGTATACTGTAATGTAACTCTCCATAGGCGTATTGTTTTTTTATACTGTTCAAACTGTATGCTATTGTTGGTGTAGTGCTATTGCCCTACACCTAACTCTACCTCTTACAGGAAATACCCTGCATTTTTAGATTTAAAAAAAAGACAATTTACTATATTTTTAAGCCTTTTGAATTACAGGGACATTGGAGTGCAGTCACATACACACGCTCACAATCACCTGACTTTTAATCACTGCCAGCTGTTCTCAATCAAACAACGTATTTAAGCCCAGTTCACCAGTTCCACGGTGGCTGTGATCGAGGTAACACCTTTTTACCCTAACCTTATGCCTACCATTCTGATGTTTCACGTCTAAGTTACTAAGAACTATTGTTTTCCAAGTGACTGTTGTTCCAGTATCTACTTACCTGAAGTGTGAGCCAACGGGACCGCATTCGTCTGCACTTTGATGAAAAGGAGCTCACCACTATCTACTCACCTGTTCTCATCTCTGCACTGAGGTTCACCACTAGCTGTGATGAGATCTCTAGTTGGATTCACATGGAGGTTTGAGAGTACGCTATATGAACCTGTTAATAATAAGCTGATAATTCAGCTTTGCCATCACAAAAATAAGTTACATTTATATAATTTAAAGTGTAATATTTCACAATATAGCCTAAGTGTTTTAAATTTATTTTTTGATCAGCTGAGCTAAGGGTCTTCTTTTCAAGACATAAAAAACCTTTATGACCTCAAACCTATTTTTTATTCTGTTGAATTTATTAGATTCATTTAAGTGTCTACCTTTCTGAGTAAATGCTGCTGTTCATCGTATATCTTGTAGATTTTTTTTAACTGTGATCCTACTTGAGATCTTAAATGTCCTCTTGAAGTTTTTTTTCTCAGTAACTTCTCCTATGAAGCATGTCTTGACAGTAGTTTCACCACTTTAAATTACTTCTGAAAGCTAGAGTTTCAAAATAGCTTCCCCAGCACTTGCAAAAACGTAACCTCATTTTTTTTTTTTTACCACATTAGCATCTAGGTTACGAACGTAACCCACGTTCCCTGAAGGAGGGAATGGAGACGTTACATATGGGATCTCGCATGAGAGACC
>JAUYWG010000056.1:8958231-9000853 GCA_034779775.1 Enteromius afrohamiltoni | reverse complement strand
AAGTCCAGAGGAGCACAGTCAAGACTGACTCCGCTCTGAGTCTGACTGCGGGGCAAGGAGGAGAGGTTCGCCTTGGCGGCCTGCTTGTCTGATTTAAGACACGGGAAGACACAGCCTCTTCGCGGAGGTCGTAAAGCCTGGCGAAGGTATTGGGTGTCGCCCAGCCCGCAGCTCTACAATATCTGCTAGAGAGGCACCGTGCACCAATGCTGTCAGAACAGCAAAACAGGCGACAATGGGCAGACTCGGGGGAGGTCGAGGGGTCGAGGTACCGCTCCCGGCCCTCCACCGGGGGTGGGGGCACGGGTGTTCCTGTCCCCCGAGGAGCAATCACAATAACCTCCGGGCTGCCTGTGTCAGGGGCGCTTCTTGGAGCAATGAGTGTTCATGGCCACGACCAGCTCGACGTCATGCCAGCCTAACATCATGTGCTTCGGAGTTCCTGTATAACTCCCTGGTCAGGTGCAGTGCCTTGGCTTGGAACACTTGGAGTGTAGCCAAAACCTGCAGGGCGGTAGTAGCCTGCCCGGCAGCGTGGTAAGCCCGGCCCGCAAGAGCGGACGAGGTCTTAAGCGCCTCAGACGGGGGCCGTGGCGGTCCATGCCAGGCAGCTCCACTGTGTGGACTCAGCACAGCGCGCTCGGCCTGGGGGATGGCCACGTACCCCCTGGCTGCACCTCCGCCGAGGGTGGAGAGGGCAGAGGAGCTGGTGGCCAGGCATGATGAGTACGGGGCTTGCCACGACCTGGTCAGCTCCTCATGCACCTCTGGGAAAAAAGGAACCGAGGAGGACTGCGATGGGGCTATGGGCCGAGAACTCAGGAACCAATCATCCAGCCGAGAGCGCAGCGTCCGCTGGGGACGGAGCAGGGGGTACGGACGACCTCCGCCCCGCACCGGCGAACGCCTCGTCGCTCGACTCTCCCTCTGATGCAGCGGAAGACATCTCAGCATCCTCGGGTGTCTCCAGAGGTACGCTGGGCCCGGTATTCGGGGGAGTGCACGCCTTGGAGAACACGGTGACAGAACTACAGGCGCTGGCAGACGCTCGCGGAGCACTCTTGTCCCGCGAAACGTTCCGCATAGTCACCGTGCGATCCCCCAGGCGATCCCCCAGGCGCCCCCCCGCGGCCGCCGAAAAGCCAGCGTGGCTCTCCATCTCACCGCGGGAAGTACGCGAGGGGAGCCGTCTCGCGAATGAGATGTGCGAACGCTTGAGTCATCCACGAGCGCTGCTTCAGCATGCGAGACAGCGATCGTGTCCGTCTGAAGAGGTGAGGAAACTGCCGCACTCAGAAACGCACGGTCGCATAGACATTACGGAGAATGGCTATGAAACCGTGATGAAATTGCTCTTTTTTGACGCCCGGTAGCGCAGGAGAGACCTCTCGCGGCACTGCAGCACTCAATGGCGAGGTCTCTTGCTGCCGAGCAAAAAAGACTGGCGCTGCAAGCTGCAAAAAGATGCAAGACCTCAAATTTGGAAAGGCAACTTGTTTTTGCTGAAAACTCCTCATACATTTAAACTATAACAGCATAAACACATTGGCCACCCACAGGATGAATGTGACTCAACAGAAATCAGGAACTCTTACATGTAATTCAGCATGCTTGTCCCCTCATTGGAATTTCATTGAAGAACATCCAGGATTAGCACATGTTTTCTTTTGGGGGTTTTCAAAGACCCTGGGGGTCAGATAATCATGTGGTAGTATGGTGTGTGATACAAATACACCGTCTCATGTGTGGCCTCTGGCCGAAAGTCTAGTAATACATATGCAAAGCAGATCGTCTGTGGTGTTGAAAACCCAGTACAATCCACTCAGCAGCAGGCCAGAGGTCAACACTCTCCAATGCTCAGAAAGCTGCTGCTCCTACCGCAAACTGCACTCAATGACCGGAGAGGGAGTGAAATAATAATTTATACAACATTTGGCCTGCTGGTGAAAGCGTCCATATAGGCACGTCAGGAGGGTCTGTCTGGACCGCTGTTTCTGAGATATAGCCACTTCTTCCCCCCTATACCTTCTACTGTCAGTTAAATGTATCTTGTGCCAGATATATGGCCTGTAAAATAAAAAGTAAGCCAACTCCTGAGTGTTTTTGTCCCTTTTTGTAATCCTTTGGCGTGCTTGAACATTTCTGTTATGCATGTATGATACTAAGCCCACTCCTTCTGCATATTTATGCTGCAAACCAATGGGAGGGCTGAATAACGAGACAGACTTTCCAGACAGGCCAATGTCTGGCTGACAGAGCAGGCCAAAGCTGGGACATGTAACATATAGATCACTTTGTTGTATTTTAAGTAAAGAACAGGCATATATTAGAAGTACTGAGTGTTTTTGAGTACCTACAGTAAATAACAGATTCTGCAAGTTGTGATGTGACAAGTAATGATCTTCTCTTTGAAACACAGAGCAAATGGCACAGAGATAAACTGACTCCAAACGCGCAATTGATTTGAATTTACTAGAAAATGACTGTGCCATAATGTTATCAGACTTTAAAGACCTTCCCTGCAAAAACAACGTTATCTCAAACTTCCAAACAATAATCTGCAGGTTTTAACTGTTAAACAGCAATATCGCTGTCAAACAGAATGTTTCTGAGATAAGCTTGAACTATGTTAGCCAGAAGCGCACTGTAACAATGTTTATCAGGAAAGCTAAAAAAAAATAGAGCGAAGTTAAATAGACTTATCAAAGTCAATATATTATATGACAGGAATTCAAGCTTCTGATAAAAAGACCTGTTGAATGAATAAATGTAATTGTAGTATCAACCTGATTTTAATCGATTACATCAGCAAAAGTTATTTTTAAGGGGTTAGATCAGGTACAAATAGATAGTCTACTTCTTTTTAAATAGCAGAAATATTGCTGCTGTTTTATGCTCTGAAAATATGACCAAGAGAAATGGATCTGGCTCTTAATGGAGGCCAAATCCGTGTTTTAAAACTGATACTGACAAACTGTCTGCCAGCTTGAAAAGATCTACACATTCAGGAAATCTTGCTTAAACATGTTCAAGATTTACCTCTTTTTCTCTCTCCTTCCCAAATTCAATAACCTCGTGAGGATAATGTGTAATGCAGATTGGGACACACATAGTGCACAAGCATAAATAATCCACATAAACTTGATCTTGAGTGGTTTGGCTTCAGAATCCAGAATTCACATCAGACATCAAGTGGCGACCCAACAAAGCATCAAAATTATTTATCATATGAAAGTAAACAAAATCCCCTCACAATCAAACACTAAAAATTAATATTTCCAAGAACTCCAAAATTACCCATGATGTAGCACAAATATTTAGAGAAATGTCTAATTTTCAACAGCTTCATGCTTGGCTGCCTATAATTCACTAGACAAATACATTGTGGTCAACATAAACCATTCTAGTCTGGGTTTTATTTCATTTCATAGCTTTGTTCATGGTATGAGTATGTCACATAACCTGTCAACCTTTTACCAAGATGTTTTACCTTTGTTTTAATTTATATATGTCAAATTTTAAGCTTCAGTTTTCTAGGTCACTAAATCATATGATCTGCTTGGCAATATCAAATATTGCAGCATAATACCATTAAATCTGATTGCATGCAGCCTTTGGTGTCATCAAAAATGATAGTGTTTTCTACCTCCTTTTAAAATTTAATCTTGCTAACTTATCTTGTTAGTTATCATTTAGCACAAGGGTTCCCAAACTTAGGCAAACCCCTCAGATGTAGAAACCAAACCTCTGAGAATAATTTAATGACACATTTGCATATTCACAGTTTTCTGATGCCGGTTAATAAATACATGGCATGCAAGTAAACAGAGAAAATATTTAACCTTTTTAATAAGCTTATTCTTTTAATTGTTTGATTTCATTTTATTTTTTTAATATAGAGCTGCAGCACCTATTTAATTCGTTATTTTTCATCAACCCACATACACCCGCAATTTCCTCATGCACCCCCATTTTGGAAACCTTTTTTAGCATTTTAATATTTAGCACATTTTTCTAGTTGTGGATTAGCACAACGTAAGAAGCACTGGTGCAATAAAAGATGATAGTAAAACAGACAGAATGAGGTTTAGGTGGAAGAAGCTAAAGCACTATACCTTCTGCAGCCACTGTGTATTGTTCTCCGTGGCACTCTCAAGGGTCTCCAGCTTCCTTTCCTGCCAGGTGGGTTCAGCATGGGGCGACTCCGGGGCCGAGGGAGAGTCCCGCTGGAGGGAGTTAGTCACCTGGAAGTCCCCCGCAGGCCGGCACTGCTCCACCTCTGGAAGGATAAAAGTGTAGCGGCAGGGGCCATGCTGCACCTGGTGCTGTCTTTTTTCCGAGCCAATAGCTACAGCCACTGCTGCTGCCAGGTAACACAGACACAGCAGCCAGCCCATCCCAGGAAAATGCTGACGGTAGGAAAGTTATAATCCTGGGAAGGATGAAATCGCGTGGGCACTCCTCTAGAAGCAGGTCGGATTTACACTTGTCCAAACTTTTCTGAAGTTCGGAGTTCAAGTTCTGCTTCTAGGCTTCTTTTTTTTTTTCTTTTCTCTGCTAGATGAGTTGTTCCAGTGAGATCTTATTCTACAACAGCACACTTGTAGTGCTGTTTGCCAAAAAAAATGCAGTAGATTTAAAAGCAACACTGTCCAGATGACAGCCTGGAGGGGGAGATTGTTTCCTTTTCCTCGTTTACTTTGCACTCAGCACAGCTCAGAACCAGAAACATCCTCTCTGTTTATTTACCCTCTGAAATGTTTTTCAGTTTCCCGCTCTGGCTTTGTATCGTCCTCACTCAATGTTGCAACTGTCCAGGTTTGGAAGTTTTGAGTTTGGGAACTTCTAAACGCAGTGCAAGAGCTTTTTAAGGGGAATCTAAAATCCCTTCTTTTGACACATAATCACTCACCCCCCTCCTTCATTCTCCCTCTCTCTGTCCCGTCTCTTACATACTCCCGCCTTTTCTTTCTCTGCATTTTCAGATGGAAGCAGCAAAAAATGCCCACAGCAACCTCCACTAAAAAATTTAAACGGAAAACATTCTCTTTTCATTAACCCCCTCCTTCTCTCATGTTCTCTCTTCATTCTACCCCCTGCCATCTCTCCCTCAGAGCTATGGCTTATGGGTTCACACCTGCACTACTACACAAGAAAAGAAGCTGGACATGGTGATGTGAGACATTAGTGGGGTTAATCTGGAATTTTTGAAGTTGGAGGCTATGATCTGAGGGTGATCCAGGATGAAACAATTTGGTAAAAATACAGATATACAGTGATTTTTCAATGTGCACTCCTATTAATCTCAATCAAACTGCATTATGGTTATTTAAAGGTCAGAAACATGATGTTTTTAAATTTATCTTTTATCTGTTTTTGCAAATCTCTCTCTCTCTCTCTCTCTCTCTCTCTCTCTCTCTCTCTCTCTCTCATATATAAAAAAAAATGATATAATACTGTATATAAATATATTCAATATACCAATATAACACATTTTTCTTATATATATACTTGCATATGTGTATTTATATATACATAATCAATATACACAGTACACACACATAGAGTATGTTAACACAACCTTTTCATTAACCGAAGTTTAGTTTCTTTAGTCAATAAAATCTGAAGTTTATAACTATTTAATGTTAATATGCCAGTCTACTAGAATTACCTTAAAATGCACTGATAACCACCACCAAAATACATAAATAAATAAAACAGAGGGTCTCATGATAAGTCCATAAAATCCATAAAAGAGAAGACTAAATAAAAACACCAACACGGGTTAACATATATGCCACTAAAATAATGCAATAAACAGCTTTTACAGTATTATGCCTACATATTTACAGATTTTCACCATAAATGGGGAGTTCTTTTTTTTAGCTACATTTTTCACAGTGTTGTGATCTCAGATTGAGACTGCCACTCATTAGACAAAGATTAATATTTAATCTAATGAAGCTTGCTAAATAAAGCTGAAAGATGTGCAGTGGATCAAACCACATCTGCATTGCATATAAATACTGTAGAACTGATTGACAAAGAGTCTGCAAGTTATTTGAATCTAACCTTGTGGAATAGCATTCCGGGTCGTTCTGACCCAATTTAACCCCTGGCCATTATTCTCATAGTTTACAAAGTAGACTTGTGTGTTCTATTAAAGTCATCCTTCCATTATTAGTTTCCCACTGACTAATACAGCCTGGCCTTTAGACTGCGTAGCAGCAACTGGTATGAATAGCACAAGCTCTCAGGAACATCTGAGAGCTTAAATCTTCCTCCCTCTTTCATTTGTTTTTGCCAGACACAGGATAAAATCTAACAGAAAGAATCCCATTCACTTAAACTGTTTCCTTTTACACTTTTCCATGCCATTATTCATAAATGGTTTACACTAAATGGAAAGTTAGTAGCTATAAAAATCCTGTGGGTATATAATGGGATTAAGTTGCCAACACAAAGAGAAATTAATTGTCTATGCATGTCTTTTCTTTGACAGAAGTTTGTCTCCACCTCTCCCTCCCTCTCCTTATCTTCCTTTACGTCTGTACCAACAGAACCAGGTTCATTTGTCTTGCTAAATTCTTTAGCACAGCAGCTAAATAAGAACAGTCTGCTGGTAATGATGTGATGCCTCATGGATCAGGGTGTTGTAAAGAGCGCGTGGGCGATGTTTTGCAACTCTCTGAACGCCTTTATTGTCGCAGTGTCCATCATAGAAACTGATCAAAGTATGCATAGCGGTGTGAGGGGGTAGTCGATGTCACAAAGAAAGCTAAAAGCTATGATCAATTGTGCAGATGTGTGCAGAGAGGCTTCAGAATATGATATGGTTTGTTTAGGTTCAATAGTTCACCGTAACAGAACATACCATTCATTTTCTGACTGGTGAAAAAATAGTCTTGTTTCATCATTGCCAAACTCACTTTCACACTGAGAACCATGTGCTGATGTTTTGCTTGAGTAAAAATGAAGTGATTATCACAACATGAAAACACGCAACACGACAGAACAAAGACTACATTTGCACTTGATATTAAAAAAATTGTCAAATTAATCATGGACCCCAAAAATTAAAGCATTCGAGCACATTACATTATTGTGGCAGACAAAAGCACTGAATTTATATTGTAAAAGCTTAAAACATTAAATCAAGCTGGAATGGCTTAGATTGTGGAAATGACTTATTACTGAATAACAGGGAGTATATGTTTTTCTACTGAAAATGTTTTTCATTAAAGCATAATTTCCACACAATTAATTGAAGAATATCATGTTATGACTTTAAATTTACATTAATAAGCTGGAATATTTGAAAACTGATGCTTTTGAATGTTAGCATCACACTTATCTAGCTTCATATCTACTGTATAGGTTTTCAAGAACGGTAGGTTTGTTCCTGTATATTTAAATTCTGAACCTTCACAATACATACCTATATCAATCATAAAAATCAATAATAAAAACGTGCGGGTTCACGTGTTTTAGCATCACACAGTGGACAGTAGACAACACAAACAACAGTGGTGCACAAAAAGTACACAGAGGTACATATTTTTATGTGACCAGGTTAATAGATAGATAGATAATTTATTTATTTTAATTGATTAAGGTACAGGCAGAGGCCAGTTTAGTCTATCGAAAGCATCAGGGCAGAATGTCTTTATGAACAGAGACAGCAGAAATTTGCAAGTGCTTAGAGAACCAGCCCAGTCAGAGCGTTGGGTTCGATCTACGTCAAACAGCTGATATTTTACTAACCTCCCCAAAGGTTGTAAATCTGACAAACTAGTCCTTTCACAAAGTGACATGAACCGGCCTCTCTATCAGGGCAGAAACGGTTTGGCTTCTTTCTTGGCCCTGTCAAAAACCAGGCGAGTGTTATTTCAGCATTGAGAAAAGAAACAAGCCTTCAGGGCAATATCAATCGCCATATAATGTCTCTTTCGGTGGATTTGTCACTCTATGAACAGCAAACCAAACCAGCTCTCACAGCATGCAAAGATGACAGAAAACAGTCCCTTTAACAAGAACAAATCATTACTGGCTGCTATATTGCATAAAATCTGCTCAGCATTCCAAAAACCTGCATGACTTACTTTCTTCTGTGAAACACAAAAGGATTTTGAAAAAAGACTTGTGAGGAACAAAATGAAAGTGGATGGTGACCAGAGATCGGCAAACTTCAAAGAGTACAAAAACACCATAAAGCATCAAGAAATCATGTTTTATAGCTTTCTTTGAGGAAAAATTTAATTCTTGCTTGACAGGTTGACACTTTATTTTATAATGTCTTTGCTACATGGGTTACATGTATGTAATTTAGCAATAACAGTAAATTATGTAAAATTACACTCAACTAACCCTAAACCAAACCCTAATAGCAAGATATTACTTAGTAATTAATTGTTTAAATACACTGAATCAAGGAATTTCAAATAAAGTGTTACCTAATTTTGTTACCTAAGTTGTTAAAGACATGATGGTTTTAAAATGGGGAACTATTCTTATAAAGGCCAGTCATGTGATTGTAAATAATCGTATTGCAAACATTTATAGCACTGCTATAAAGGCTGGAAAAAAGAACAAAAGATATTAAAAAAAAAAAAAAAGCTTTAAATTTACAGTATTGCATGATGTCATGACAGAACTACATGTTTAGCATCAGTTTTTAATTTACGGGAAAAATACACGTAAAACATATTCCTAAACTATAGCAATGGTGATGTCATGCAACGCCTTTAACCTCTGACCCTACTAATGTTTCTACACAAACAGCTCTTATTTCCATGGGGACAGGACAACACTTACATGAAAGCTCTGATTTCCAGAGCCAGGGTAATTTCACCTTTGACAGGTCTTGGCGGGAAAAAACACTATGATCCTTTGTCTTGTCTTTGGATTTTGAATTTTGAACTGTGAAAATGACAGTTTTATTACAAGATCTAAAAATCTTGCCACACAGAGAGTCCTGCAGAGAACTTTGATTCTTCTCCAAAAAATGCATTTTCGTAAATTATAGCAAGATAACGTGAATACCTTCTAAACGCATGTGAATTCTCAGAACGACATTTAAAAATACGATAAATGAACCTTTACCTGGAAGCCTAGATCACATAAGAGCAAATAGAAAGGTTTAATAGTGCCAGTAAAACAGGACATTACCAAAAGGGGATCCAGATTTTCCAAGCATTTATGATGATCTTCTCTCTCTTGACACTGAAAGTTTCTGTTTTTTGTTGAAATTATATTTGAGGGGTTTAACCGCGGCCACAGCCAGATATCAGACATATATCATGCACTTTTTTATTCAATACTCCTGTCAGGATGGTGTAAGCGTATCTGTTTTTAATTTTTTTGTATTACAAGCAACAACTGCTCTGATCGCCGTGCTGTAAAAATATCACTGTTTGCTCCATTTTAAACTCCTAAAAGTCCTCATTAGTCACAGCAAGCCGCTTGTAAAAAAAAACTGCCCCCACAAACCATCTTAAAGTATTTTCTAAGCAATTAAAGCAATAAGCGAAATGCAGTCGTAATGTTTTATTGTTTGCATGCTAATCTGTCTGTCTAGAAGATCTCAATGCTAACAATTTAGCATAAATTATCTGTTAGGCTTAATTCAGGTTGTTAGAGGAATGTAAAAGGAGTCGTCAATGCTAATGTGGCTAATCTCTCTGTAAATAGTTGTTATTGGATTAGATTATGCACTCGTAACTGAAGGAGCTAAGCAGTTAAACATAATCACACTTCATGTCATGCTAAACCGTCTAGCATGTTAATCTAGCATGGATGTTTCTCCTGCTGAGGACCTGCAGTGGCACTGAACATATGTGTCATGTTTAAGGCATAATGAACTTTAATGTGGTTCACATGTTGTACGAATGGCTGGTTCACTGGCGGTTGGGTAATACGCAACAGTTTATGGATAGAGAGCTTATTAGAGCCAGCTGTCTTTCTCTTTATGCTGTGTGTGAATCAGGAAGTCGTAGCCCCCCCACCTTTGTAGCCTTTACCCTCCTAACACAACGTCCTGGAGTGTGTTCAAAAGATCTGTGTCATTTTGATGTGTGTGCCTGTAGGGGACGGCATGCATGTGTAACCAAGGGTTGATGCTTGACCAGGTTTATACCTATACATTCACACATTTACTGCTTGTAAAACAGGTAAAATACATCTAAGGTGACTGTGACAAAAAAAAAAATAATAATGTGAGTGTATTGTATATAAGTGTGCTGAACACTACCAAAAAAAAATAAAAAATACACTGGATGCATTTAATTGATCAAAAGTGACAGCAAATACATGTAAAGTGATACAAATAATATCATCTTCTATTTAAATCTTTCAATAACCAAAGTGTCCTAGAAAAAGTAAATATATTACACAAATACATTAATAAACAAAAATGGTTTTCAGAGCTGAAAAATAAATTACATTTTATATATATATATATATATATATATATAAACATAGATTTTAATCTTAAACTGTTTTCACTGCATTGTTGTTTTAAATATTGGTATATATTGATAAACATAAGAAAATTACTTTCTCAGGATCATATATTTTGTTTTCCCAAATTCTGACAAGTTGTATAAATAAATATATAAAAATACATATATGTGTGTGTCATTTTTCATAGTTTTCATAGCATATTAATTATCAAATTGTCATTTAACCAAGCGCGATACTAACATGGGGTACAGAAGGACACATCAATCTTCATTTAAAGATCGCCACATATTCTCATGTTTACTGAAATGATTCTATAGCTATAGAATGTATGTATTTTTTTTAACTATATCTATTTTTACATGCTTTCAGCATTTTGTTCCTTTTGTATTTGCACTTTGACCCCTCATCAGTAGTTTTCTTTCTGGCTACAAGCAATGCGGCTGGTTGTAGTTTGTAACACCTGCCCTGGACAGGAGCACAAAGAGGGTCCAACACAGCAGGGGGGTTTTCCTTCAGACCCAAATGTCCAGCTCAAGAGGTGCTGAAATGTTTGAAACGGATCTTATTATGAGACTCCTGTCAGGTCTCTTTAGAGTGAGTCTTTCTCCTCTGTGCTCCCATCAATCACAAAAAGACATGAATTGTGAACACTGTATTCCATCGAGGAAAATTCATCCTTTTTCCAGCATTGCTGATCAAATTTGGTGATTTGGCTCTCAAAAGCCTTGTATTGATTGGTCAAATCTTTCAGGATGATTTTTTTGCCAACATTGTCTGGAATACTCTGGAGGAACTGGGTCTTTGTATTGTATTTGTTCCCATCTTTCACCTTGTATAAAAGACTTTGTCCTTTCCCTCATACTTTAATATAATGAGTTGTGCTAGCTAAGCCACTGTAAGGAAAAACCAATACATGAAGTACTAAAAACACCTTCAATTGCCTTATGTATGACTGTACATCTTGCACAAGTAACTCTATAAATTGTAATCAATTGCATTGCCTAGATTTACTTTTTTCCCACAACACCCAATTAGCTTTTAGGCACTGAAGTGTTTTTTGTAGGAAAGGGGAAAAAAACAGTATCCGGTGACCAAATGAAAGTAATAAAATAACTTTTTTTAACATTAAACCAAACAAAACTGCTTTAAACACAAATTCCAGGAATAGTCCAGTACAAATGTTCATAGCACAGTATCAGATAACTATTAACACAACAAGCATTATCAAGGTTCTCGAATGACTAAATACACAACATCCTTGTGCAATACACACGTGAATTCAACTCAAAAAATAAACACTAACATACTCTCTTCCTTTATAGAAAGCTATGCAACATCAAGCGGCATGGAGATCACAGCCAAGTAACTCTACAGGTCAGAGGGAAAAAACTGCTAAGCTCCCAGTCAGATTTTCTACTCTGATGTTAACAAGTGTTTTTAGTTTCCTCTAATGGTGTCAACTGTATCTTCCTGAACAAGTGTTGCCTTGCATCCTGCTGGGGATTGTTTCACTGTGCCTCTGTTCCCACATAGCTGTTTTCACTTTTCCGGCCTGTACAGGCTGCTGGGAATGTGTTGTTATATACCGAAAGCAGAAAAAACTGTCTTCACTCTGTAAAAACAACACTGAAGCTGCATCTGAAAGTAACATACAGTATATGCCATGGAAGATTTTTTTGGAAGAATTTAATGCCAGTTTAGAAGTAGGTGTATATATTGTACACAAAAGTCCTATAAAAAATCCTAAAAAAGTATCTGTTTATTAATTACATGCACAACCAACACAAGAAAAATGCAGTGAAGATTCTGCAACTTTTAATTTGCTCCATCTGCTTTATAAATACAGTATTTTAAAGTACAGATTCTACAGTATATACTCCACAAAGCAGCTTCCAGAGAGATTTTACATTTATTATTTCTGACTTTTACAAGGTACTGTGGCTGCCAACCTGAAAATTTACAATGAATCATAGTCGGTTCTAGACGGTATTTAAAAGCACTATTTTGTAACTCAACCACCTTTTAAAATGTGAAGTACAATGCAAATATTCTCTATTGTGTTGTAGTGATATCACATAACACATAGCAAACAAACTGCCTCTAGGAATAGTTTTTCCTTTTCAAAACTTACCATCAATGAGTTTTTAAGCAATAGCTTGAGGTAAAAATAGTCTTTTTTTTTTTTCTTGATATACTGGAGACATGTGGATTAATTGTAGATTACTGTAAAGTTTTAATCAGGTGTTTGGACTCTCATTCTGACGGCACCCATTTATTGCAGAGGATTGGTGAGCAAGTGATGTAATGCTAAATTTCTCAAAAAATGTTTTGAAGAAAAAACAAACTCTTCCTCTTGAATGGCCAGAGGGTCCATTTTATAGCTATTTTTTATTATTTATTATTATTATTTTTATTATTTCTTTAAATTAGTGCTGTCAAATGAATAATCATGATTAAACGTTATGAACGTTTTTGTTTACACAATATGTGTGTACTATGTACAGTATATTTATTATGCGTATAAATATAAACACATTAATGTATATATCTATGAAAAAATATGCTATGTCTCTAAATGAAATTTAAAATATAAATATATAAATGTATATACATGTATTTTTTTCTAAATACTGTATATGTGTGTATTTATCTATACATAATAAATACACACCATACACATTCATACAGAATGAAAAAGAAAAACTTTTATTTTGGATGCAATTAATCACGATTAATGGTTTGAGAGCACTACATACAATACAGTGCAGTCACATTTGGTTTATAAAAGAAACTGTCAATGTGACTCCGCAACCCCTTTTAGCGAAGACAAGGTTACATCATCTCCTATAATCATACCTGCAATTATCTTATAATACTAAAACGTATTTTTCAGTGTCTGACCAGACATACAGTACTAGAAAAGAAAACTGTAGACTAAATTGAATATCTGTCGTCAACAGCTTTTTTCATCTTTTGAAGATGCAAGCCATCATAATTAAGCAGACAATGATGTGTACCAGTGACTTTAAAATGAACAAAATATCTCAGAGTTTGACCAAAACTTTCAAAGGTGTTGCTTTTGTGGATTAAGGTATTAGCAGCATATATCACAAAACTCTGATAGAGAAAAAAATTCTGCAAGACTGGTGCGAATTCGGGGGAACATGGTGTTCTCTGTGAATTATCGTTTCAATGTACCATTCGGATCAAACAGCCCATACCTCAAATGGGTTGTGGAACCTCACAAGATGATTTCATCACGAGAGAGAGAGGCGGAGAGAAAATGAGCAAGAAATCATTTAGACAGATTGATGATGATGAAAGAGGAGCAGATCTTTCTAATTGTAATATGTGGGTGATATCACATCCCAAGAAACACGTCCTGCTGTTTTAATGGTTTGGACCAGAGTTCAGGAAACAAAAGAAATCTTTGGATTAAGCTTCTGTACAATGGTTGCCAATAATAGAGAAACTCATCCGAGGGCTGTTCATTATCATTTGCTCGTACAGCACTATAAATCACACACCTTAAAGCCCATTAATTCGGCTATTTCTGCCAAATATGAGGGCATGTTTTATGGTTGGTCTGCAGGTATTTACAGAAGAACACAAAGCCGCTATTTAAATGCGCACAAAATGAGTCTGTTTATTGCAACAGCTGCTTTAATCGGTGTGCGGTTGATATCTGTGAAATTATTTGTTGGTTTTCATCAAGCAAATCATGTAGCCTCCAAAATTGAAAATGTTATTGATTTACAACGGTTTGAAAATGGACTGTCTAACAAATATCGTACTGAAAAATACTGTAAGTAATGAAAGTGCACAGATTCAATTATTAAACCCTTTACACAAAAAAAGTCTAGTTAATGCTTCAAGGTAAACGCATAATCGAACAATTTCAGGTGCAAGTATGATAAGCACCATTATGTCTCTTTCTCGAAAGAGACATCACACATCGATTAAAGAAAAGGAGAATCTATTGATTTTCATTTTAATATGATATAGACTACTGTATATGCCCAGGTTTTGATGGTTTGTTCACTTGACCATACAGGATGAGGCTAATGACCAAGCTCAGAAGTGACTTAATCAATTGTTTCCTCTGCCTTCATCTTTCAGTCTGGTCCCTGTGGCATTCATTAGGGTCTTTGTGTTTTATAAACATTTTTAAAGGTCAGGGGTCACCACACACTCAACATTTTTCTTTTCAATGCATGCTACTCACTCATGAACGTGACAGGACTTAATACAGGGAAGAAAAAGTACTTCCCTTATTGCTTCAAATGGTTGGCATGGGAGAATTGAACATATAATGTCACTTTAAACAAATGCAACCAATAAAAACTTAAAGGTCTATGTTGACATATCAAAGAACATTCATCACTAAATAAGAAGTTATAGGTGCAATTGCTATGTAACTCAATTCTACTAATCTATTCTCTACACCAAGTTGTATCCATCACAACAGAACCTTATAAATTTTTGAACAAAATTATAGTATTTTGTATATTTATCTGCATTCTTTGCAGCTTACAAATAACTACAATATCAAGGCAGAACAAGAAAGAAAATGAGACGTTTCAGAGAATGCCCACTTGAATGAATGCAGATGTTGTTTCATGAATGCACTGTGGTTCTGAGTGAGTTTTACCCAGAAAACATCCCACTCAGCAGATGTGAAAAGCCCCTCATTTACATTCGAGCTGTATGTGAAAGTCAATTTGTGTGCATGAGAGCGTTCACATTCACGTCCGAACGATGCATGAAAAGTAAATGTAAATTCCGCGCTTTACAATGACGAACTGTCGGCCGAAACTATTCAATTTTTAAGCCCAGCTTTCACTACATTGTATAAGCAAAGCAAAGTCTTACATTAGTTTAATGTGCATATTTTGCTTCCTGTAAATTCTTGGAAAAGCACTGAAGAAAGTATTTACTAGATCGATTTCTATTTGCAAACATTGTTTAAATCCATCCATATCCTAAGGTTCTCATCAGACACATGACACATACTTGCAGAGAAGTGGTAGGTGTGTGATGTATCTAATAGCTCTAGACAAGTCAAAGGGGATAATCATGTTTTGGAGACATGGGAGGTATTGAGGCAGGCTGATAATATATTTAGCGGTGGGGTGCTGTCACAGATAGCGATACACACTGAGCAGAATCATAAAGTGTTCAACAATCTCCAAGTAAACATCTCAGTGCCTTAAACAAATTCTGCACCACTCGTTGGGTCTCATTTACTGTGTCTACATAACAAATTTTTCTGTGCATGACTAAAAATGCAACTATTAGTGAATAACACTGAGATTTATTACAGTGGGATGCAACTAAGCTCAGTTAGTTAACCTATAAAGATTATCAAATGTATATATTAAACATGACATTAAGAACATGTGGTTCTGCAACTCCCACGGTTCAGAGACCAAGTGGGCTGCAGTCACAGCACTGTAACACTTATCCAGTTGTCCAAACAAGGCCAACCCCTCTCTTCAAGCATCCCATTGGATATATTGTGTTTATTCTGAGATTTCTCACCCTAAATTTTCAGCCGGTCAGCTCTGGGCACTGGTCCGAAAGTTACAAAGTTGAAGCACAGCATCGTAATCCTCTGCCATTTAGAACTGCCTGTGATTAGATCAAAGCCCTGAAGCAGTAGCAGATGGTTTGGAATTTTATATAGACTTTGATTTACTGTCACGTTTATAATATGATAACATCCCCAATGTGCACACATGCACATAGGATTATTGATTTTTTTTTCTTATTATTATTTGTCATTCTGACTAAAATGTATTTTCAGTGTTTCTTTTTTAAATGAAACACATTAACAGCTGTTATTATATTTTATTCACTTTATTCATATTAAAAATATATTCATGCAAATACAGCTGTTCAAAGATTTGGAGTCAGTAAGACTGATGCACTTTAATACTTGTGACAGTAAAGACTTATTAACTGTAATTAAATATTTCGATAAATAAAAAATATCAAGCAGTGTTTTTAACACGGATAATAATAAGAAATCTTAAACAGCAAATTATAATAGTAGAACGATCGTATGACTACATAAAATTCAGCTTTAGCTTCACAGGAAAAATATTATTTCACAATATCTTTATAGTTTTTTACACTTTTGAATGGTAGTGTATGCTGTATATTTTTTTAAAACCATTGTCTAAAAATTTGTTTTTACAAATAGTATAATTATTTACTTAAAAATAGTACTTTGACCGTAGTTTAAATGTAAAATATGAGTAGCTTAAGAAAAGTACAGTAGCGAAGTGGCTTCCCCAGCTCAGTCATCATATTATATTTCTCCTGTATGTTCTATCACTTCATATGGCATTTACTTTGTACTGATCCTGCCCTCTTAACCTATCTACAAAAATCTACAAACAGCATGTGAGATAGGTTTACTCATTCACTGTCAGAGCTTTCCCTGGCAAGCGCTCTTTGATAGGAAGCCTGACTAAGGTCTGCATGGTGTTCAGTCCTCCTACTCAAAACACTGGTTGCCATGGAGCCTCAGCTGTGGTGTCTACCCCATCCTCTGCTTTCTTTACTCTCTCTCTCTCCTTCTGTGCTTTCTAATTTCCTCATGGCACCGGTCACCCTCCCCTGCTGGAGGCTGCGATTTTGTAGTGTGATATTCCCATTTCAGCACTCTCTCTGTTACTCTAAAATCAGCCAGCGTAATACAGACATCACAGTCCTCTTCCAAACAGATGGTCTCATTTTCAGGAAAGGCACTGTTCCTGGACCAAAGATTAAAGATGCTGCTGTGTGATTAGAGTTATGTGAGCCCTTTGAAACTCTGGCATAAGGGCTCTGCTATATGTGGTTTAAAGGGATAGTTCTCAAAAATCTGCGTTTTGCCATTTCAACTTTTGTAGAAGACAAAAGTATGTAGATGTTTTGGAAAACATATTTCACAGTATCTTCTTTTCTGTTCTGAAGAATATATATCGCTTAATATTTGGAATGGCACGAGGCTGAGTAAATGATGACAGAATTTTCCAGAAACCCCTACTAGAATCTCTTTAAAAGTGAAATGTAATTTGCAATTTGCAAAAAAAAAAAAAAGATTAGTTCCCCTAAGAAATCTCAACATTGTTCTATCCAACATTGTTCTTTTTTTTGAGCATCCCAACCAGCTTGACACAGAAACATTAGCTCAAGCAGTGGCAAGAGTTTGAGGCGAGACTAACCAGTTGCAGACGTTTTCTGGAAACCTTACAGTCTTTAAAGTTGCGATAACACCAAAGTAGTCTTTTCATCAGTTTTGTGATGAATAAAAAGAGTGATTGTTGACTTGATGGAGGCAGATCTCAACACAATCTTGTAGTTGATTGTAACAAAGGGGCGGGGTTAAAGCAGATTAAAGGGTTAGTTCTGATTCTCTAGTTCTGTCATTAATTACTCAACCTCATAGTTTGTGTAAATAATGATGAATAGCCAAGCTATTAGAATACTTTTTGTATACAAAGAAAACAAAAATAAGGACTTTATTCAACAATCCCTTCTCTTCCATGTCAGAGTCTCTGCCGAAAATGTCTGAGTTTATGTGAACTAACCTTTTAGTTGATTTAAGACATCCACCAGACAGAAGTCTATCACTTAATCAGAAGAAGTTAAGACATTTATTAGCTCAAAAAAAATTAAATGTGTGAAACACATGCACAGATATACATGCATTTTGAAAACAGATAAGGTGAATTTTCATCTCATGCCGTTTTAAAAACGGGTGGTGTAAGCAACATCAAAAAAGCATAACTTTACAAAAGCTTGAATAAATAAAGTGGATTATAGTGCTCTCCTATATTGGTTTGAATTTAAGAAGTGAAGCTCTGGAAGCATTACAAGATGCACTCATGCCAAAAAGCATAAATTGAATCGGAATTTTACACCTTGTACTTTTGCATACTATAGATTCAATCCGACAAGGCACAAGCCTCCTGCATAGGGTGAGAACCTGTTCAGTTTTCTGCTGATCTTTGCACTTAAGAGACTGGATTTACAACACTGCCAGAAGGATGCCAAATGATAACACATGAGAGAGGACTATGATCCTGGCTCACCCTCACTGTAGCTAATGTAATAGGTTAGGACAGAGTAGCTAACATTATTGAGTGTCCTGTTATAAGCTAAAAAGTACATTAAGGCCTTCTGAAGCAGCCTGTGTGTTTTTGCTTTTGGTCCTTTTATAATGTAGTGTGAAGAAGAAAAAAATTGTGCAATGCAAGCCAGGGTTTATACTTTAATCTTTGCGAAAAGTGGAACAGATGACTTAAAGATATTTTGCATTCGCAAAAGATTAAATGTCTGTGGCAAGAGTGATACGAACATAATCTCAACCCCTTACCTAAAATTTGATTATCTCTCCATGCAAAATAACCTTTTTCTCTTTAGTAATCTGTATAAAAATGAAATAATGTGTTTTTTGTTTTTTTTTAAATAGCATTGGTGCTTACAAGTGCATTTCTGCATTTTGAAATTATTATCACGTATTATAGAACTTAAAACAGGCACAGGCACATCATTGATTTTCAGACTGCCATTGGCTGCCCCGCAACTATTCCAGATCAAACTTTAGCCTGTAGCAACTCCTTTCCTTCAAAGCAGCAGTTTTAGAGATTGTTGTGAGAATATATCCTGTGAAATGAGGATAATACCTTTCCCAGCGGCCAGATTGTACTGTTGCTGTGTTGCTTCTTTGCTAAGCAACATTCCAAGAAGTTCAGCCAGAGATCACTGACATATACAGTTGATGCACACTGTGATGGGTGGACCAAGCAACATTATGGCAGAATGACTAATCACTACTCTTAGAAATGATTTTCACAGGCCTTTAAAAATCACAAATAATTCCACACAGACTAATAATTTGACTTTGTATACCATAATGTTGTCACTTATGATTTAAAAAGAGAAAAAAATCCCAAATAAAGTACCACTTTAAGTTTAAGCCAGCCTTTTCCAAACCTGCACAAAATTCCCTGGGTATTTGGTAATGACATGCCAAATAGCTACAGAATATTTATATATTGTGATATGAAGTCTGCTACTTATGATCACACGAGTGGGCGCGCACGCTACTAATATCGTTTTGCTGGGTTAGCTGGTATTTACTCTGAGGTTTCGCTGGTATTTGCTCTGAGTACATTAAGTTATTCCGAGTCTGTTCTGAGGAGCTTATCCATCATTTCCAGTCTGAACAGCGTGAGAAAGAAAACATCGGGAGAGAAAATGAGACAGCTGCTATTGAACAGGCAGAAACAGAATTTTTCTCCTCAAGCGAGATCAACTGACTCAGCACAGCGTGACATTAAGTGTTTTTGTCCAAATCTCAATTTTTGGAGCTCTGTAAATAATCTTTTTAAGGAAATATCCCACAAATCTTCCTGCAGGATACTGCTAAACAAATTTATGATGCACTCTAAAGCACTTAATATTCTATGACTTTGGAAATGTACAAAGGCTGCTGCCTGTAATATAATTAATTACCATAATTTATGGCATTTATAAATTCTAATAGCACAAATCAAATATTAGACAATTCATTGCTAATATATTTTTGCACTTCCATCTCAGAAGATACAATAATAAGCTATCATGAAAATCCAAAATTACATCTAGACATTGAATCAAAACCTAGACTGTGGACTAAATTAAAGTCTAACTTTTTTAAGAGATGTGAGAATGTAAAGAAATTGTAATGATTTTTGCACGTGTAAACTTACATGTTGTTGCACAGCCATCTAGTGGAAGAAGAAAGAAATGCCCCAGATCCGCATCTGTAAGAACAAACAAAGCCGTTTGAAATGTAGTTTGCAGTTTTTCTCGATTGCTTAAAAACTAAACCCTATTGTCTGAACCAAATTCTCAGTTGCCTTAACCCGCTTATTTAATCAGTCACTCTTTTGGCAAAACCATAAGCACTTTTCACCTGTTTAGACACATTTTGTCTACACATTGTCATTGTGATGCGCCTGTGTTGCATAATGGTGAGCACAGGTAACAAAAGTCAAACACATTTAAAGCTCAGGTCTCACCTTTTGAACACAACAACTCAAAATTTAACACACTTGAGGCTAATGATGTGAGGGTACATATAAGCAGAGCACTGGTTCGTGAGGCACTACAATGGATAGAAATCTAAGAAGAGAAGAAGAGTTTGTGTGAGAGGAGGTCAAGCAGGTCAAGCTGGTCGAGGTGGTCAGTGAGGACAAAGAACAGTCATATCAGATGAAATCAGAGCTACTGTGATTGACCATGCTCTCGTCCATGGTATGACAATGAAGGAGGCCGGACTAAGGGTACCAGGGTTTTTTTCCCCTGTTGCCTGGCCAAAGAAAATGTGGCCTGTGATGTAGATGAAGTCCTGTGGCACTGGAAGTGTAATGCACTTCTTTTCTTTGTACTTCATTTGTATATTTTTGTGCTTTATTTCTACATTTTGTGAATGTAGCTTGAAAGTTGGGTTTTGTGTTCACAGTTAAGAGAAAAGGAGAGCAGCTTTCTAGAAATGTGTCTTAGCAATTGAGAAAAACTTTAAACTCAAGAAGCAAATATTGAAATGGCTTCCCTCTGGAGATTCTAGGTTGTGTTTTAGAATTGCTGTTTTCAATTTATGATGAATACGTAGGCTAAATTTGATAAAGGGGACAAGTCTACACTCTAGTCAAGAAAACAGTTTCATATAGCCTAGAATAGATTATGTGAAATGAGCCATTAATTAGGCTATGGGCTACCTCGACAGTGTGACCTACGGTGGTTGAGTGAGCTCAACGCACTGCAACTTAAGAAAAAACAAGAAGAAAACATCTTCATCAGTTTGACAACACAGGTGCTGCAAATTCTCACAATGCAACCAAACAGAAATGTGCTGCAAATAAAGAAACACGCTGCAAATAGTACGGTAAAATGTTTCAGGGGACCTCAAAAAGTGGCGAACCCATCCGAGAGTAACTCTAGCTAACATAGCATTAAAATAATGTTTAATAGTTAAGTGTGGAATTTGTCAGATTAGGCTAATAATATCCAAAAGACTGTATGATCAGGTTGGTAAAAAAAACACCAAAAACTACTTTTAGTTCAGCAACAACATCTCTGCTCTGACCAAAAGCCACTGAACAAATAATCAGGTCCCAGATGGGTTTGTCACTTTTTGAGGTCCCATTGAAACATTTCCGTTGTGGTCCGTGCTGTTTGCAGCGCCTCCCTGTGTTTGGTTGCATTGTGTTTTCTTCTGTTTGCATGTATTTTCTTAAGTTTGCAGTGCACTGAGCTCTCTCAGCCACCGTAGTGACCAGTCCTAAAGGGTTTTTTTTTTTGTTGTTTTGTTTTTTTTTGCTAATTATCACTGTACATTATTTCACGGTTGCCTACCAACTACATTTTTGACTTGAGTTGAATATGTTTTATTATCGCACTTACAGATCATCTATGCTAAGAAGTCATTAGCATAGAAAACAAAAAATATCAGTTTACAAAGCAAAAAACAAAACAATCAGCAACAAAACAAAAAATATCAGTTTATATGTTACCAGGCTACTTGTCTTCCTCTAAGCTCCCTTTCTCCTTATTTGTTGTCCAATCTTCTCATATTATTAGTTATTATTGCATGGTTGAAGAAGAGTAAGCGAACTAGAGAAAGACGGTTTTTACTAAAGTTTACATTTAAAAGGATTGCATTGTAATATTGCATTACTCCGTAAAAAGTCATGAAGGTATTTTTGATGGAATGTATGTGAAGTTATGTGAGTTATTTTTTTAAATCGGAGCAGCTTGATGGTATAACATAAAATGCTCCTTTAAAAATGTAAAAACCCACCACAACAAACTTGAATTGAACAATATTCAAGCTGAAGGAAATAAACATTCATCTCTGTAAGGTCGCCTAGAGGGTCCAGCTCAAACAAATTGCATGAAGATATGACGCAGCAGAATTCAGGCTAACAAAATTTAAAAACAAAAGTGTAATTTTTGTATCATCGAAGGTCAGCAGCAAAATCATTTAATTAATAAAATTATAATAAAAAGGGATTTAATATGTAAATGATTTGTCTTATTTAACATCTAAATATTGTAGCAGGTTTGTAAAATATTTAGATTTTGCATTTCTGGATGAATACATATAAAATTTTGGGCTTATGACATGAGTAAATACATGTTCATTTGTCTAATCATGTTCACACAGCATTCACAACGCCTCTGCACTCAGGCCTACTCCCGATTTCTCTCAACATGGCAACACAAGAGCTGTCAGTCGAGATTAACTTGCATTACTTATGTAAAAAAGTAACTTGGATATTTCCTTCTAGATTTAAATAATAATAATAATAATAATAATGTAATTAATCTGATTTACTGTTTGTAATGTGTTACTCCCAACAATGGACAACTTGTGAGATAACAATACACAAATTGCCAACTATATCCACCTTATTTGTCTTTATTTTGGCCATTTGTAAATTTAATGCGTCTGGCTTCCATTGTCATTTGTTTCCAGCTATTTTTAGCTGTACAAAACAGCTAGTTTAGATATAGATAGCTGCAAACTTACAAACTGGTGCCTTACCATATTATTTTATGTATCACACTAAATGCATGGTATCTGATATAATGTGTGATTTGTAGTGAAACAGTTTTACCATTTAGCCTTCTGCACTTTGTTATGTTTTCCTTTATTTCCCTATATTATAATAATTGAAATAAAACATACTTTTTTTTTTTTCTATGCCAACATGCTATAAATGTGTTTGACCATTGCATTTCCATCTCCTATCTATCATGCATGAAATGGTTCTTAATTTAAAAATAAATTCAGATTTCAAAAAACGTGCCTCAAATTCTTGCATTTTTCTCATTCTACTGCCAACCTCATGCATATTCAAGACAAAAACGTGAAAAACCATGACCTTTGTACTTGCATATTTGCCCTGTCTCGCACATTACACAGTCTTCAAAAATTGCAGTGTTTGACATTTTATAAAATCACCTTTTCCACCTTTTTTTTCTGTTAACATGCCCTGGAAGCATGTAATTGACTTTTGCACTCATATCTCGCATATAACACATTCTAAAAATGTGACAAAAAATTAAAACATTTAACTTTTAAAAGCACTTTGCTAGATACTACTATGTTTTTTTTAAGCCATTGCTTCTCATCCTGCACATTTTGCAGCATTTCAGCCTTTCCACATTCCACTTCCCACCTCTTCCCGTTCACCTTCACCTCTTCCCGTTTTAAAACAAAAACGTGTTCTGTTCTGTTGGCCCCTTTGCACTCGTCCTTAAATATTTTACAGCATCTTGCGGAGTGTTCTAAAAACACAGACTCAAGTAAAAAAAAAAAAAAAACAACATTTTGACTTTTTAAAAAAGTGCTTTCAGTTGTTTTCTTTTAACATGGTGGATGTATTTGACTGTTGAAATCAAGTATCACATCTTTTGCAGATACTTACACATCACACACTGTGTTCCAAAAACACACTGCTAAAATTAAAAAGACTTAGATTGCTTTTATCTTGCATGTTTTGCAGCATCTCACGTGACACTGTGTGTATGTTGGTGTCCATAAATGTATGCTTTGTTTTCATTTGTGGTTGGAACATGCCAAAAAGACATTTTAAATGAGTTGACACTCACACTCCATTCTACATACTACTATAATGGTGAGGTCTGGTGGTGATTAAATGTCATATAAACACATGGTCAATGATTCAGTGAATTCCATCAGGTTAGAACTACAGTGTGACTACAATACCCACAATCCAGAGAAATCAACACTTCCGGTGAGTCAGCGGCGATTCAGGAAGTAAATCCATTGTAGTGACAGGAACAACACCACGGGACTCTCATTCCACTGAGCAGATTAATAAAATATTATCTGTAACTGATCTGTACACACCTGTAATATAAGGCAACATGTCTAGGCAGTCAAACAGAGCCACGGACAGCAAGAAGATGGTGAGTATGTCTTGTGTTTCCGCAGATCTGAGCTAAATGCAGAGGAGCTAGCTAACATGCTAGCAACAACAAGCAGAAAATACATTTATTTTAGCAGTGTTTGGATATTTGCATACAAATAAATATAGCGCAGTTTACATGTTAGCTAGACGTGCATGAGTTTATTCTTCTAGTAAACGTAATTTTTGCACAGACACGAAACATCCAGTCAGTCAGTCAATCGTTGTTAGCTTTTAAATAAAAAATCCTGTGAAATGTTAAATAACGTTACTTAAATAATAATGATAATCGTTTGAGGGAATTATGATATAGGCATATTAGATATAAAATATAATACATATTAGAATAATACATGCTTTCATAGCATTATGCATGTGTCTTGCACTGGGCAGTATATATGAGGCATCGATACACCCTCAACACAGTCTAAACAATACAGTAGTAAAATAGAGAAAGTTTATCCAGATGTGTCATGTAAGCATTCGTAGACATGACGTTTGGCTACAATTTGACATGTAATAATTCATGCCTGTGGCAATCCCATATTGTGCCGTTAGAGGGCGACTATGTGCCCACTTTAATTCAGCCCCTTAATATTACACATGATA
Organism: Enteromius afrohamiltoni; assembly: GCA_034779775.1. Taxonomy (NCBI): domain Eukaryota; kingdom Metazoa; phylum Chordata; class Actinopteri; order Cypriniformes; family Cyprinidae; genus Enteromius; species Enteromius afrohamiltoni. The sequence goes on along the minus strand of JAUYWG010000056.1, from coordinate 8,975,807 downwards.
CAAGTTTCCCGTTGTTAAAAAAATCCCATTTTCTCAGCAGAAAGTACATTTTAAGACATGTATTACTCTCTTTTTGTTTGTCTGTTTGTTTTGTTTTGCAAGTGCATAAAGGTGGTTCGCTGTTGGAATTGTTTTTTTGTATGTTAAACAAAAGTAATGCAAGGAAAATAATTATCTTCTGTGCCAAATCTTTTTTCATTAAAATAACAGTGTTTTATTTTGCTGTTAGAAAAATATATTATTAACTATTATGATTTAATAATAATAATAATAATATGTATTTGCATTAATTTTCCGTATTACTAGTGGTTAATCTTTGGTTGTTTTGTCTTTCCCTTGAACAGAATTCAGAATTGTTCACTCTCACTTATGGGGCCTTGGTTACTCAGTTGTGTAAGGACTATGAAAATGATGAAGAAGTCAACAAACAACTGGATAAAATGTGAGTCTGTCTTTCTCCATTTTTCGCCTATCCATCCAATCTGGTCACATTAAACAGAGTTTGCAAATTATTCTCTTTTCTAAGACTGTTGATTAGAGGAGGTTTAGTGTGGATGTTGTATTGCGAATTTTTCTGCTGGGTGTAGGCTGTTGTATTAGGGGTGGTGATTGTGCCATCCAGCCTGCTGAAGTTGGGTTGGGTGGTATAAAGTGTTTTTTGAGAGCCGTCTCTCCCCACCCTGTTAAATGAATTGTGCAGCTGTACTTCTCAAATTCAATTCCACTGTTAGAGTGGATCCAGATGAAAGAGATGGATGAGAGTGTTAATGGTCTTTCTTTTTTTTTTTGCAAGTGTACTGCACCGATTCTTTCAGCTGGCTGGTTGCACATCAGGAAAAGTCTTTAGAAAGACAGTTATGTAAGGCTGCATTTATTTGATCGAAATATATAAATACAATTTAAAATATTTTGCAATTGCAAATTACTCCAGACTTTAGCATTACATGATCTTTCATTCTAATATGCTGATTTTAAGAAAAATAAATAAATAAATCCCATTTAAACGTACTGCAGAAACGATGATCTTTTTTTCTTTTCTTTTTTTGACTAAACAATTAAATAAGCTGCTGACCCCAAGTTAAAATATCTAGTTAAAATAAATTGCTTTATCAAGTTTTTAAATAAAAGAGAAATGCTTTCCAAGTCCAGTCAGAATCTCCATCTGTTACTTGGTATTAGGCATATTCCAATGCACTCATCCTCAAAACACAGGGTAAAAAAAATAACCCATACTACAATGTGTGTTGACTACAGTGTGTTTTCATTTATTTTATTGGTTGTTAATTGCACTGAAATCTCACTCAGTACATTTACATTCGTTTATTGAAATGCATAAGTTTACAAATAATTGTATCAATTTATTTTTATGTTTCAATAAGTACATATCTGTTGCTATTATCCTGGTACCTCATTGTGTCGCCACTTAATGTCCCATGTAAAATCTGAGCCCTGAATCAAAACCAGTCAGGAAGCTCTGTTTTAAAGATTGTGGGAAAAGCAGTGAGGGTGCGTGGAAAGCCCTGAGATGCTTGGAGTCCAGCGGTTGTGATTTAGAGAATCAGTGGGCAGTGTGTATTCTTTGGCTGAGTGGTCTTTTCATTTAAACCGTGCCTTGAACAAATCCAGTAGTCCCACTGATATTGGGTTTGGCAACATGTCTGAAATACAATCTTTTTTTTTTCCTCTTGCTTCTTTAAAGCATCAAATATGATATAAGCAAAAGCAAAATTTGACTTTCTCTCCGTCCAACAAGTTTGTATCTTTCCTTTTCGAGTGCTTGAAGTTCAAGGGCTTTACTAAGACCTTTAAAATAAAAAGAGACTGTAGTTGAATGAAATGAGGGCGATCGAAAGCGAAGTTGCTCTGACAATGACACAGTTTCACAGTTTGCCTTCTCTCCTTCCATCCTTTCAAGGGGATACAATATCGGAGTGCGTCTGATTGAGGACTTCTTGGCTCGGTCCAGTGTGGGGAGGTGTCACGATTTCCGAGAAACGGCCGATGTCATTGCAAAGGTAACGTGAGTACTTGGAGCCAATCGGAGCGCATGCTGAGCCCTCCCTTAGGCCAAGCGAGAGACAGAGAGAGAGAATCAGCAGGCAAGCATGTTAATGCGCAAGCAAGTGACTGGAATTTGAACTTCAACCTGCAGTAGCCCACATACTTTCATAGCTTTCATCACATCTTTCTACCGTTTTTAATTTTTCAGAGTCACACCGCTTGAGAAACATCCACGCTATGCTATCGTAAAAGCCATTTGTGCGGTGTTAGAGTTAACAGAGACACTCGTGTTCCTCTCTGCTTGTTTTCTTTGGTTTAGGAGAGCCAAAGGCTGTGCTTTTTTACGAAACAATGCAACTCACCCTAAGCGTATAGGGTTCACACTGACAGGATTGACAGAGCGTTCTTCCCCCTGTCCGTCACCTGTCCATGCTTGCTTGGTCTCTGTCTGTCTGACTGTCTGTTCTCCTTTCTTCTTCTGTTTTCTCTGTCTTTCTCTCCTCACTTTCCTCCACGTGTGCCACGTTGTCGAATGTTAATCCAGAATGCATCGTTTTGCTGGGACCTGATCAGAATCCTAAAACAAATTATTTTTAAATCCCTGAGAGTTATAATGTGAAGGATTTTGTTTGTTGTCTATGGTTGCTGAGCAATGCAGAGACTAGGAGCGTTAGAGTTCAAATGATGTGCACTCACAGGTGTGTGTGTGTGTGTGTGTGTTTTTGGCTATTTTATGGCTTCAAACAAGGCACATCCATTCTGAATTTAAAATGAAAGCCTTTTTGTTATGGAGTTACTTGCTGTGAAGCTGTTCTGCACTGATATTCTTTATGATGTAAGGGATGCTCAGTATTTAAATTCTACTTAATTCTACTTAAGCCAATAATTCTTTTCATTATAATTCATTAATTTTATTAGTGCCTTTAAAAGGAATGGCTTTAAATGCTTCAATTGACCTTTATATTTATTATTTAAAATTGTTTTCATTTTTACTTTTTTACTTTCATTTTAGTCATTTTTAGTATGATTTCTATGTGCATTTGTCATTTTATTAGGTTTTTTTTTTATTATGTAATAACTAATTCATTGGTGTGCAATGTAATAACTAAATAATAATTAAAAAGTGTGTTAGTGTGAAGTAAAATGATCAAGATTTTGGTCTTTGTATGGCCTGTCCTCAAAATGTCTTTTCAAACCCGTGCTGTGCAGTTATGCAAAAAGAAAAAGTCATTTCAGTGTCAGAGTCGTGAATACAGCACTTAAAAAGAATGTGGCAGCTCTGCAAAATCACTTAATGTGGCTCTGACATCATAGATGTAGGCAAGCGAGTTACAACGAAGACTCAAGGGCCTTTTTGTCTTGACATTAACAGGTTGCCTTCAAGATGTACTTGGGTATCACCCCCAGCGTGACCAACTGGAGTCCTGCTGGAGATGAGTTCTCTCTTATCCTCGAAAGCAACCCCCTGGTGGACTTTGTAGAGCTCCCTGACAACCACAGTAATCTAGTTTACTCCAACCTGCTCTGTGGAGTGCTGAGAGGAGCTCTTGAAATGGTGAAAAGCATGTGTGACGTATCAGTGATCCTCTGCTAACCCTCAATTACCATTCACTAAGGTTACTTTTCTTCTCCTGCAGGTTCAAATGGCAGTGGATGTGCGATTTGCTCAGGACACACTAAGAGGTGACAATGTGACAGAAATTCGCATGAAGTTCATCAAAAGGATTGAGGAGAACCTGCCAGCCGGAGATGAATAAGACTGAGAGACTTTTGATGCAAGAGACTTTTTTTATGTTGGATTGGAGACCAAAAACTTCTATTTTGGTCAAGAAGACCAACCAATCCCCAAAAATCTAAAGTACTGCTATGAGAATTCACCATCGAGAAGATGCATCACCGAGGTTGGCATGTTCTTTCCACCTGTCCCATGTTTTTTATTTCATACAAATACCTTCTCAAGTCTCTTTTTGTATGCCAGTTTGGCTCTAGCGTATTTTTTGTTATTCTGATTGCATTTAACTCATACATAGGGCACAGAAGGTTTAATTTATTTAGTTAAGTATGGTAATCAGATTGAATAAATCATTAACTACCAACTCTGGCCAATCCCCTCATTTATCGTTCTTCTACTCAATAGGCCTTTGACACAAACTAATATTTACTCAAAGTTGCAATGAAGCGCTCATTTGAGTGGACCATATCACACTGCTGTTTTAATGTCCATAACGCTTGTATCGAAAACAACTTTAGATGGCTAATCTAAAACCAACATTTGAAGAAAGGGCCCCATGTTCGCCAAGAACAGAGCCGTAGTCTTTTGAGACGCACATGTTTTGTAGAGGGCCAGTGGTGTTAAGGGGAGGCTGTGAGGGGTCTAGGTATGTAGATAATGAGACCTGTGTGCGCCAAGCCTGTGGCAGGTCCCTCCACACGTATGTAATGAAGTGTCACAGCAGCCCCTATAACCGTCTTCGACTTGTCGCGTACTGGCCTTTGCATGGTGAGACTGTTATTCCTACAGGGCAGCAGTACGATGTGGTTAGAGTTAAACAACAATAACAAGGGCCTAATTCGTCTCAAATGTTTACTCAAGCAACGTGGAAGCAATCAGGGCCTGGAGGTTCACTGGTGCGTGTTCAGGACAGGACTGTTTTGGGAGGCCGTGTGTTTTAATGGTGTAGCCGAGGGGTTCATGGTCATGCTGACCAGAGGGAAATGGAAGGCCGTTCGCTAAAAGCCATTAGTTTCTCCGTGGCAGCTCAAGAGTTCATTCCTGACACCTGTTAATCGCCTCACATCACAATCTGGGCTTCGTTTTCCAGAATTCCACACCTCGTCAATCACAAATGGAAAGAAGTTTACTGCTTCTAGTACTACTTCCCATCAGCTAGCATATAGATTCGGTTTTATAAATGGCTGGATGGAGTTTCCATGTGATTTGATTCACATTGATGTGTTGAATAATGCATTCATTGTGTAAGTGTATTGTTTTGTTACATCAAGCCACTAGAGGTAGCTGTGAGCATTGTGGTGGGTGACCTTTTTTTCTCTTTCCATTCTTTTATTTTCTGTGTTTCTCTTTAATTTGGTAATTGATTGCTCACAGGGTCCACCAACTGCTTGTTTTTGAATCTCTGGGGCTGGGAAATTATTTTGTGGAATATATTCCTTATCCACTCGCTTTTGATTCAGGGACATTTACAAGAAAAACAGTGGAAAACATATGCAGAGCCCTGTCAGGCAGAGTCCCTCATCCCCTTTCGCTAGATTATGCATACAATGTATGTATTCTGTACAATGTGTATATTGGAAAGCGAGGGAACAGGAAATGGTTTCGCGCAGACATTTGATGTAAATCATTTGGCAGAATTAGACCCCTGTATCATGGGGATATACAGCTGGGATTGTGTACTGCGTGAAAACTTGTATCACTCTTCCATATGCTCTCAGGAATTTCTCTTGCTCCTTCTTTCTCCCATCTTAACAATGCAGGAAATCTCCTTGGACAAGCATCCAAAACAAAGTGATGTGTCAGTATTTATTAACCATTACAGTCACCTTTAACCAATGTGGATCTCGGCATGAGAAGAAGAATGGACTCCAGACTATGAGATGACCTCCTCATCATCTTTCTTATACTGTATGTTTTTTTTTTTTTATCTGTATGAGCTGCTTATATCAGTGTGATCACCATACTAGGCCAATACTGAAATTCTTTTTGGAGAAGGCACAGAAGAATTCCAAGAAGCTCCTTTCCACCATATGGAATTGATTTTTACAAGCTATTTTTGTTTCATGTCTAAAGGCAGGTCAGTGGTAGCAAATGAAAGAAATGACGCCTGAAACTTCATGCAGCTTGTGTAAGTTCTGTTATGTACATTAGATTTTTAGATGTGGATGTTGCACTTTAAAATGTATGTGAGCATCCAGTCGATTGTGGAGGGGGCTGGTTTAAGCAGACTAAATAATTGGAGATCTACATACATCTCCAGAAATGACTCGTTTTCACACAATGTTCCAATTATGATATTGTGATGTAAATATCACAATGTCAAAACTTAAAAATATATAAATATATGCATGGATGAATTGTTCATAATAATATTCATTCAGAAAATAGGTTGGGGGATTTTTTTTATTTATTTATTTCCAAAATTAACAAGAATACCTCATTAAAAAATAAGTTTTGTTTTTAAAATAAGTTTTGTTTCTACTAGACAGTAGGTGCTTGACAGTACTGGTTGCTAATCCACTTTTATTATATGGAATAGCGCAGAGAGACATTTTTTTCAAAACATCTCCCTTTGTGTCCCACAGAAGCAAGCCATACGAGTTTGGAACAGCATGACTGGGAATAGTAACTAATGACAGCCTTTTTTTATTTTGGGGTGACTGTCCCTTTAAAATTTTTATTAGGACAGTCCTAGCATACAAGTAGCAAAAGTTACGTATTCTGGAAACGAGACGGTACACACCAATCTCATTTAAACCCTCTAAATGCAACCATGTGCCCTATATCAGAAACAAATGCTGAATGGCACGCTGAAACAATAAAATCCTGCGGATGGCCTGCTGCTGGCTCACCATTATTGAATCCCCCTCATCCATTCTTCCGTCTTTCTTTTCTTCTCACTTTCTCTGATTCTTCCACTGTATCCCCCACTTTCAAGCCTTGCCAGGACGAAAGGATTGGCAGCGAAATGATGGGAGGTCAGAGGAGGGAAACAGAGCAGGGCAAGACCGAGTTCGTTTTAAAAACACACCTTGTGGGAATATCAACATGCCCTGGAGCGCCGAGAACCGACCCGGTGCTGGAGAGCCATCACAGCCCGTTGCATGGTGTCCAAGTCTCCCACAGCTGTTCTGGAGCACAAAGGAGATGACACACGAATGGATGATCTTCCCTGGCTCGCAAGAACAGCAGCATGCACACTGTTTCCAGTAAAGGTCACGAGACAGTAAATCAAAGGATCCGAGATGGAAATGCAACAAACCCTCTTGTCTGAGGTAATTCTCAGATGTCAAGAAAAGATGTAATTAGATCCTTGAGAAACGCCATATGTCAGAAACTTCCTTTTAGTCCTCAAAAATGTGTTTGTTTCGTATTTAATTCATAAAGTCTTTTGTTGAACAAAGATTTTTCACTTTTTTTTCACCGCTATTTACAGGACTATCTTGGATAGGTCACCATATTTATAACATGTAAAATGTGCTACTTCCACTTTCCCATGACTACTGCTATATGCTGATCTGAATCAAACACATCTGGGACAAATAGAGAGCATAACTCTTCTGCCTCACACAGCAACCTCTGGACCCTTTGCCAATGTCTTAAATGGTATTTGAAAGGTCCTCTTTTTCCATTGTATCCTCAGACTAATAGATCATATCACAGAGTTTCAGTATTTTAAGAGGATTGATGGGAATTATTAAAATAATTCATTTAATTGCTTAATTTCAGTAATATGCCAGTGTTTGCTTAAGGTCATATGTTGTTGTGGCTTAAAGAAAAATTGAACACTTACACCACTCTTAAAAATGACGGAATGTTATATAACAAAATATCAAAAAAAGTAGAATGTATGTTAACAGTTACAAGTGGATCTTTCCTCATGAGGGAAATGCATTTCCACATTCAGGCACTTACATAGATTTGGTATTTAAAAAGCCATTCTTTACGGGGCAACATATTTAAAAAATACAATGCGTATCAGCCCAAAGAGTAACATTTATTTTAAAGAAATACAACACAAACATAGCCTGGGCCCGCCCATACTTCCTGTGACGTTACATTCTATCTCGCGAGCAAAGTTAGTCTGGCAAAGCTGCTGTTTTAGAGCATTTCCGTTCCCAAAAAAGTGGGGACCAATGAAAAAAATGAGCGGGTGTAAAGCGATGACGCAGCAATTCTGAGACCGTACACCATACCGGCTTTCAAACATGGCGTGTACCGAGCAGCAACAATCGTTCGACTCTGCTATTGCAGCTGTTTTGAGAAATTTTCATGACTGGTTTTCTTTGAAAACGGAGCAGAAGTAATTAAAGTAAGTAAATATTTACCTACTGGTTTAATGAAGCTAGCTACAATAGGTTACTTTGGCTTCAGGTTCCGTCGTTACGCATACGTCATCGGAATGAGTGGTCTGATTGGTTTAAGATTCATCCAGTAGTATACAGAGGCATCTGATCACTACTGGATGGCTCATGACGTCATAGAAGTGAAGCCAACGCACCGCCATATTGCTATTCCCTAGTATTCGCAAACATTCTATTGAATGAATAGGACATAATACGACTTTAATGCGAAAACATCAACAAGTAACAAGTCTACGTTTTCATATCTGATTCCTCCCTCCACGGAAGTAGGATATAGCTGGTCATGGTTAATAGCAGGTGGCAGTAATGCATTAATTTAGTATGTTCTCCGCCCTTTAAATGAAGAAAGAAGAAGAAAAAGCTCCACCAGAGCTATTGAATGTCCTGCAATTAAGCCGCGCCATACCCCACAGACAAGTTGTAGATGTTTTTAGTGAGGCACGATATATCCTATGTGACTGTTATGCGAATATCATCAGAAGCGTAAAGCCCGATCTGTGATTAGCATTAAGTTTCCATCACGTACCCATTCTCTCCTACTAACTGGATCTTTTGGAAATCTACAAATGAGTTGTACACTAATCAAAATAAAGTTTTTATTTACAAAACTTTGTAAAAAAGCATGTTTTTACATCGTTTTAGCATCACTTAATTACAGCAGTTAAAATAAACTTTAAAGAGCTTATATTTAGAAATGAACAATAAAAAGACATTATGAACATTGACTGCCTCTGCAAATAAATACAAATTGCTTGTGCATATAAATAATTAGTATATATTGTGGTTTGTTTTAATACAGTTTTTATCCAACAGGTAAATACACATTTAGTACATTCATATGATACATCTGATGGATGCAGGTTAAGCCCGCCTTCTAGTAGCTTGGCCAGACTAAGCTCCTATGAGCTTTGTAGTCGCGGAGGCCAGACTGACACAAACACGCTTTTCATGGAAAATGTTTTAAATAAGGTTTACGTGATACAACTTTTGAAATGCACGTATATTTGGTAGCATTCTAGTAGCCAAATATTAGTGGAACATGTTCATAATGTTGTGAACTACTGTATCTATCTTGTGAAACATCTGAATGAACATGACTTAAGTGTCCAAAAACATTGTTTATGCAAGAAACGGAAGCATTCTTGATTCTGATTGGTTGTGAAACGTGCTTAAATTAAGTCTTGTATGACTATTAAGTAGTTCCATGTTTGTTGACCGAATTAAAGCTAAATTCAGATTTAGCTGTCTCTAGACTAAAAGTGAGGAAGTACTTCTATACACAAGAGCGTTTGTTTAAGAATAAATCCTGAAAATGTCTTCAGATAAACATAAGAACATTTGTTAACTCATACAATGGTGTATGCTTAATGTAGTTATGCTTATTTTTGCCGTTGAGTGACAGGATACACTTACCTCACTCAGGTCTGCACAAAGCTGCATTAATGTATGAAAATGCATGCTTTTCATTTGTATATTGACACTGCAGACTGGACAGTTCTATAAAATCAAACCAAGCATGTTCCAAACTAATTACCGAGTTTTCCAACGAATGACATTTCTTGAATACATAATTGTCCTCCTGACATGTTTTTCTCAAAGTCTCTGTTTTAATTAATATGGCTTCTGTTGGAAAACTAAACAAAGCATGACACAGCACTCCATCACTTGAACATGGACCTCTGGTGATGTCATTACTAGTCTGCTTGACATGAATACTCCCCCACGTCAAAGCTGCCGTTCCAATCGAGCAGTCAAGTGTGTTTTGAGTTCTTTATTGTGTAATAAACCAGGTCCAAGACCAGACCCTACCTTTTAACCCATTTTGAAAGCGAATGAGGTTATAACAGCCCAGTCTTTCACTGCAATAAATGCACATACACTCCACAGTGGAGGTCTAGTCATATTTCGGTATGCTCGCCTGAAGAATCACAATAAAGCTTTTTCTTTTATTTATTTCCCTTTCGAACAGAGGGAGCCTTTTCTGCATTTTAAACATTTTTATTCATGTAGAAAACGATTACAAACCACCTTACAGAGTCAAATTGCCCAAATTTCGAAATTGCAGGAAGTGCCATTTAGCTCCCTGTTTTCCCTCTCTCGCTCGACTCTAATTTGCTTGTGATTTTGTGTGTCCCGAGTCGATCTAAAAGAGAGAATGTTCTGGAACAGAGGATGGGCTGTGGAGACCGAAGTGGTTTCTGTCATGAGGAGATGGAATGCTCAAGCAGACCCACATGAATGAGTCACTATGGAAACAGTTGAAACCTTCCAGAGTAACTTGTGTACACATTTCGCCATGTGTGCCCAGCGAACTGAGAAGAAAAGTACAATTCTTACGAGAGGCTGTGTTTTTAATGGGCACGCTCTTTACACAAATATAGGCACCCTTTGGATGTTTCTCTTGGAAGGGGAGAGTTCTGTAGTGTATAGAAATGATGCCATGTAATGTGATGTTTGGATTCATTGTGGTTTGATCTTTGTTTCTTTCTTTTTGCCATTAAAACACAGCCTATAGATGTGTTTATTGAAATACATTTTTTGCCCCATTAAATTTAATGGTTCATAACACGAGTGGATGAACCCTTTGTATAAGCGGTGCTGATTCCTTTGGCATGTATGGCAATAAACTTGCCCTCACAGAAGAATGCCATGGAGCGCTACATTGTCTGAAAGATCTCTTTCTTTTTTGGCCCATACCAAAAGCCCTCCAGGAACGACTGCTTCTTGGGCCACCAAGAAACATTGATTAGCGTCTTATTATATAAACCAGCAATTAACAAAGCGATTCCTCAGCTGTGCTTAAAAACAAGAAGAGTTCTCAAGAGTTTATATCCATCAAATATTACTGTTGTTTAATAGAACCATATGAGTGTGCTATTGCTGCATAATTGCAAGTAGACGTATTTGCGTGGGTGATGACAGCACAGAGAACAGACGCGCTGACCTTCGGTACAGAGTGCCGGCGACGGTCCAAGAATACGACAAGAGGCGGGTGTCAATGGCACATATTCTGAACCTCAGAACCTCTCTGAGCTAAATCTGAAAGCCGGGTGTTATGTCTGGGGCAGATCTAATTGAAAAAAGGTACCTGCGTTATGAAGTTCCACAGGGCTCCTTTCACCACCTTCCTGAGATGTAACACTCGCTCTCGCGCACACATCAATGCAACCACATAAATTGCTTAGAAATGGTGCTTCCTGCATGTCTCTGTGGAGCAGAGCCATTAAATTTATTTTCATATTAAATTCATATTCAACTATAGAAACCAAAACGTGGAGATGGCAATTCACAACCACAACCCTTAAGTAACCTTATAAACACATTGGCTGATGAATGTCAATTAGGTGATGTAACGCAGAGGATTTCAAGCTGTGGATCTTGAGTAGAAACAAGTGGGACGAAAGTGTGAGAATGTTGCCAGAAAGTTCTCATTGTCAATGGACATGTTTGTTCGTGGACATAACATGAGACATCATAGATCCCAACAGTATTTCAGTCGCTTCCAGTAAGCCAAGAGTTCATGTGTAGTTGACATGTATTACAACGTTACTTATAGTTAGTAGAATGTCTAAAGGGGACTATCAAAATAAATTGTAACCAATTATTTTAGGATATAAATGTATATATATATATATATATATATATATATATATAAATTATATAAAGGATATAAATTATAGGATAGATTCATTAGCAAATGAATCATATGAGCTGATCAAATCCAGGATGGATATGTCTAATTAATCCTTTACTGAATGAATTTGGCAAATCTGTCAGTCAAAAATCAAATCAAAAATACAGAATACTATGTACTTACTGTGTTCATATTTTACTGCAGAACACCTCTGATGCTATTGAGGTGTGATACGAGTAAGGTTAGGGACAGATTTGGTGGGATGGACAGGTTTAAAGGTGGAAAAAGAGCACCTCCTGATTTTGCCAAGTTTAATGTTTGCCCTGGAACTTATATGAAAAATATATTCTTGACCATATCTCTACACCTAAACTTATCCTTACGCATGAGTAATGCGTTAAATCAGAGGAAATGATAGATGACTGACACTGATATACAAGCACCAATCACTGATTGTAAGCCTAACTGTCACAAAAACTGTAAACTTTTTCTTAAAATCTGATTTATTGGTTAATCCCAATGTTGTTCCAGAATCAACAAAGATGTTGACCCAGGGACATGTTGCACTTGGTAAAATATATGCAAATATAAGTACAATTTAAAAACATTTAAGTAGACAATAAATGCATTGTATCAGATGTTAATTTAAATGTAAGTAGGCCACCTAATATAAAGTGGGGTCCATCATTACTTCAAATACAGCCATTAGGCACAAAAACTGAATGTGAAAACGATTTTTATTCCAATCCAGCAAACCAAAACAAAGCTTTTAAAGTATGATTATTAGCCAAAAAAATTGCACCTGAATGCAGAGTAAAATTTGGCCTACATGAGTCTTTCCATTCAAAGACGAATGTACATTAGCCATTGGTGTTACGTGCAGAAAGGATGAAGTTGGAAAAACCAAAACTTCCATCTTGTGGGTGGAACTCGACACATGTTAGGCCTGGCATAGTGAATACTTCAGGCCCTTTCACACTAGTGGTTGAACCCAGAATGTGCAAGTCTGAAACTTCTTATTCTGACCCTGGTGATAATGAAGTGTTGACAGCTTGTATTGTTTTTATAACACTTTATACCTAATACCATGATTCTGGAAATGTTTTCTTGGGCTTCATTAGTCTTCCCACACCTTAGACAGAAACAGCTATACAAACTGCAGTTCAGCAGGGCATGTGTCAACAGCAAAGGCTGCTGGTTCTGTTTACGAACACGTGTACAGTTATACTTGCTCTGTAATCACATTAATACTTACTGCCCGATAGCTTTCAGACAAAATGTTCAAATTGTGTTTTTTCAGCTGTATGGTAATGCTACCAGATATCTGGATCCAGATCTTTGATCCACTCCTTCTTAATATTTTTTCATACAAATGAGCAATGTTTTTTTTTTCTAATGCTACAGACAAATAAATAAGAAACCCTCTGGAAATTATTCTGTGTTATTGGGGGCCCTAAAATCACTAGGTGCACTGCAACCTGTCTCATCTGTCGTATCAGAGTAAATTTAACCCAACAAAGATTTTGAATGAAGAGTTAAACAAAATAAGCATTTATGTTTTCATTTTTTGTTTAGTTTTGTTTTGGGCGCATGTAAAGCTACAAAAAAGCGGGGCTGAAAGACAGAAGGAGTCTTAAATATTTGTCAAACAAGGCACTAATTAGAAAAAGCTCAATTTGTAATTTATACTATATGTGACAAGTTCATCTTCTTTATACTTGGAAAAAATAAACACTTGTCACGATTTATAACATAAATAAATACTCTATATCCTTTTTAGGGCTCTCGTCACATACCCCATGAATCATATGCTCTTTGTGATTGCTCAGCCTAACATTTTAGTTATTAGTCACCAGAGGCTCTATAACTCAAAGCAAGACAAAATTTATATGCTCCCCTGCTTCACGTTCTCTCTGAATAGTTTTCAGGTGATCAACTATCTGTTTGGCAATTGTACCTATCTTTTGTAGTGATAAACTGAAATGATCTGCACAAATTCTAACAGAAGCAGATTTAAACCTTGTCTTGCACATTTTGTTCTTCAATTTCTTTTCAATGTCCAGAAACCTGCTTATGACAATTACTTCCAAGTCATGTCTTTTTTATGAGTCTAGATTTTATTTTATTGTTTATTTATTTGTCTGAAAGGTAATAAGTGAAATAAGCCAGGTTGTAAACAAATTAAGCTATTCTTAATGGGTCACAGGCATGTATCAATTCAAATGTAATTTACGTGTAATTTAGCATAATCTAATAATGGCTTAACGACTGTCGTTGTCAGAAATAAAATAACCTAAATTGACATTCCAATACAGTCTAATAAAATGTAATTTAAAAAAGAAAAAAACAACAACAATACACCTGCTTATGAATAGCCTATTGCTTGATGCTAGAGTATCTAAATAGTCTATAACTCATTAAACTTGTTATTTTTCTATGTAGGTCTATATATAATTTAATTAAACGGGAAACGTGGCTAGTGTGTGTATGTGTGTGTATGCATTTTCTTTCTGTTAAGCTGTTCTTTCTGTTAAGGCCCTGAGTCTGACCATGAACAGACACATGTAGCCTCCCGTGGTACTCATTTAGCTAAGCAATACATGCCAAATTCCTTTATACACCAAGAAAGAGCAAGACATAGATCCATCACCTAATAAGAACCATCCAAGGTTCATCTCACAGGTGTAATATTCCCTGTTGATGTATAAATGTTAAAGTTTTAGGGTAAAGATGGTGATGTAAGCAGCTGGCAAACATTGATTTGACTGTACCACCTGGGAGCTGTTCATGAAGACAAGCTCCAACCTGGATAAACGGGTTCCCACCATAACCAATGACATAATATTCTGTGTAGACTTGATTATATCCACAAAACAGATTGTCATTTCCCAACAACAAACATCAAGCAGCCCAGAGGCATTCTCAGTGGAAAGTAAAGTGTGTTTAAACAGGATATGTAGCGGAAACAAAGCTGATCAACAAAAAGGTGAAATGAGCCATCCAACAAGCTAAAGTACAAAAACATCATTTTGCAGAAGTTCATTCAGGGTGCATGAGCAAAATCTTCATGTTTGCTGCTGCTAACATGAAGTCTGAGAAAAGATGTGAATGTTGCGGATATCAAGAGGTTCTGTACTGCTTTGAGAAAACTGACCAGATCATTACCCTACAAAAACAAGATGTGCTACAAATGGGGCCGGTTGCATAAAAGGTTAAGACTAGTCTTAAAAGTTATTTAGCTGATTTTTTATTTAAGACTCGTCAGTTTTTTAAAATTCAATTACATAAAAATGTATAGTAGTCTAATGTAAATACAAACTGCTAACTGTTAGTTGGTCAGACTAGCTCCATAGCTTAAGACACCATCTTAAAATGAAGGCTAAGTTTATGCTGGCCGCTGCTTAAAATACACTCACCTAAAGGATTATTAGGAACACCTGTTAAATTTCTCATTAATGCAATTATTTAATCAACCAATCACAAGGCAGTTGCTTCAATGCATTTAGGAGTGTGGTCTTGGTCAAGACAATCTCCTGAACTCAAAATTGAATATCAGAATGGGAAAAAAGGTGATTTAAGCAATTTTGAGCGTGGCATGGTTGTTAGTGTCAGACGGGCTGGTCTGAGTATTTCACAATCTGCTCAGTTACTGGGACTTTCACAACCATTTCTAGTGTTTACAAAGAATGGTGTGAAAAGGGAAAAACATCCAGTATGCAGCAGTCTTGTGTGCGAAAATGCCTTGTTGATGCTCAGAGGAGAAAGGGCCGAATGATTCAAGCTGATAGAAGGGCAACTTTGACTGAAATAACCACTCTTTACAAGCGAGTTATGCAGCAAAGCATTTGTGAAGCTGCAACAAGCACAACCTTGAGGCGGATGGGCTACAACAGCAGAAGACCCCAATGGTTACCACTCGTCTCCACTACAAATAGGAAAAAGAAGCAACGATTTGCACAAGCTTACCAAAATTGGACCGTTGAAGACTGGAAAAATGTTGCCTGCTCTGATGAGTCTCGATTTCTGTTGAGACATTCAAATGGTACAGTCAGAATTTGGCGTTAACAGAATGAGAACATGGATCCATCATGGCTTGTTACCACTGTGCAGATTGGTGGTGGTGGTGGTGTAATGGTGTGGGGGATGTTTTCTTGGCACACTTTATGCCCCTTAGTGCCATAAAAAATGTGATGTCCGATCTATTCAGTCATCAGCTTCGGTCATCACCTAAGCACAACCCACTGTCCAAGACATTGCTGAGCAACAACATGGAAACATGTCCAGTCCACTCGTTTTTATCGCGTTTTACCACAGCTTTCCTTTTTTTTCTTGCAGTGGCATCGGGTACGCAATCATATTTCTAATTTGAGGTCATATTAAGTTGATTATGCAGCCGAATCTGCGTTGTTTTGAATTGAAAAGCGGTTCATGAATAGTATTCAGACAGGCCAAAATCGACCTGTTTTTGACAGAGCTCTTGAGGGAGGAGTTGTAAAAACCTATTGAGATGTTTTTTGTTTCTTATACTGCAAAGATATGTTCTAAAGGACATCAACACCTAAAATTAAACTCCAAAAATTTTAATCACTGTAATGTCAAAGTTTCACTGTAATGTCTCTTCATTTATTTAAACCAAGGGTCTAGCTCATTTGTGTTTTACATTACGTGACTGTTAGTGTACATATATGTATGAACACTGAATTAAACATCTAAGCAGAAGACTGATCTTTACTTGATACATCTTTCAGTCAATCAAAAACATATTTCCACTGGCAGGGCAATATCAAGTCCCTTCCCTACACATCTTTCACCATGACGGTAACAGTTTTGTTTTTATAACAGGGCTGCAAATGAACCAAACCCACCCAAACTAACTTGAACATAAGCACACATAACGTTATTTTCTTTATTTTTTAGTTGTATTGCTTTTTATTCATTATTATTGGCTTCAATTCTTCATACGCATGCATTAAACCTTCTAGCACTGCTTCTGTGAAATAAGCCTGTCATTCACTGTCATTTTCCATTTTGACTCGTGAAATCGGTGATCCATTAAAAATGTCTTTATGTACGCGCATTAACTACGCGCAGGAGGTTGATTAAACTAAGTCTTATCGGGTGTTTTGGAACCGACACACACATATATATATATATATATATATATATATATATTTGCATATAGTACAAATAGATTTGACAGCAATTTAATGAACCTGTTCATTGCTTCACACGTGTTAATTATGTTAACCTATTTTTTGCACCACTGGATTTTGTTTTAGCTTCAAATGAGTGTCTCGAACACATAAGGGTTTATTCATTGAGTTCATGAGAAAACCCGTTGTAAAGTATTTTGCTGATATTCTATCCTCTCTATCACTGAGACAGGGTAAAGGACGCCCATTTAATTTTTGAAACAGACCAACCTGCACAGAGCTAGCCCCTGAGAGCTTATTCTGGCATTATCTCCAGATCACCTTTCAAATAGTATGAATTCATTTCCTGAATTGTCTGGAAATCTTTTATTCACTTGTATAGATTTTAGCCTAAAGGTCTGGCTGTAAGATTTAAGGTTTACCTTAAAGTGTAAAACATTAAGAAATCCATTATAACCATAATAGGATGCCAAGGGCAGGTGTTTAATTATGAGACCTTTGGCTTGTATACCTACAAATGTCACAGAAAGAATAGTGCATATGTAATGACTCGCGGGGCTCTTGCGGATCCATTTGCAACTCAGTTTAATAGAATGGTCAGACAGGCAATGGTCAAAATCACAGGGCAGACAGTACAACAGAGGATAAGGCAAAATCGTAGTCAAGGAACAGGCAATAAGTCGGGACAGGCG
>JAUYWG010000056.1:8928465-8948872 GCA_034779775.1 Enteromius afrohamiltoni | reverse complement strand
AGCACCATAACTTCAAACGAATTATATTTAAAGCCTGTCTTCTGAGAAATACTGAGAATATTGCTATAAATTGTAGCAACTCCACCTCCTTTGCCTTTCGGACGTGGCTCATTTGTATAGCTGTAATCCTGGGGTGTGGACTCATTTAAAGTAATATATTCATCTGGTTTTAGCCACGTTTCTGTCAAAAAGAGCACATCTAGCTTATGATCATTGATCAAATCATTTACAAAAAGTGATTTAGTAGAAAGAGAACTGATATTCAGTAATCCGAGCTTAATCATTTGTTTCTCTCTGTATTATAAACAGCTTTTATTTTTTGAACCTCAATTAATTTGTTACTCTTAATTTGTTTGGGATGATTTCTGTATTTTCTAGTTCGGGGAACAGACACAGTCTTTAGCATGGTGAGGCCTTGACACTGCGTGGTTTCAGCTGCCACTCTCTGGTACTAGTTCAGCTTGAGAAAGATCTCCTTATCGCATGGCTCCCTATTCTTAAATGTCAAGAAAAGGAGGAGCTGATTGGACTACTGATAGAATTAAGACACTCTCCCTCTTTCACTTTCTCGCTTACTCCTTCTCTCTTTCTCCTTCCTTACAGTAACCTAATGTGTGGCACCATTATATTTGCTTATCTTGGCTCTAAGCAGAGGAGTTTCTTCCTTGCACTCAACACAACACAAAGTGGGTGTGGATGGGGAAAAGGGGGAGCCATACCCTGGCCTCTGACTTCTATCAGGCCACCTCAGCGGATAGGGTTACCTCTTTTCATTCTGGCCCGGATTTTTTCCCTCCCTTTTTCCACATGGTACCATGGAGACTCCAGCTTCCCTCTGTGAGGTGGCCTGCCCTGTCTAACTTGTCCTTGAGAAAACCACATACTTTCTGCATGCCTTCCACCAACAAAAGCCCCTCAGCCCATCCTACCCTATTTAGCTTGCTTTATTCACTTTAGTGTCATTCTACCCATTTATTTCACAGTCTCATGCAAACACACAGAGAATGCGATGTGTTTTGATTTTTGGCTTTGCAAAGCCGACTTTTTACAAGTGTGCAAACATGTCAGAGGTAATTCCGAGTAATTGTAGCCTTTTAAACAAATATTTCTCATGCAATTTCAAGCTGGAATTCAAATAGTGAATTATTTCTTGTCAGGTATTTGCTGAGATATCCATTATTTCATCCTGTACTTGGCGACCTGGACACGGTTTTATAAATACACTGCTATTTAGTTTTTAGCGAAAACTTGAAAGCTTAAACACGAGTCTCTGACTAACAGTTGATGTATAAAATGTCATATAAAAGCAAATTATTGTGAAAATGAGGGGATAAAGGGATGGATTGCACAAAGCCTCTGTTCGCAGATGTAAACAATTTGGGGGAAAAAACAATGAAAAAGAATTTCTCAGGCATGCCTGTGCATTTAGATGTTGAAAGCAGGATCTGTGAAAGGGATCATCCAATTAATTAGTGTGAGGTATTAGATGTCAAACATGTGGAAACACACTGTACACATCTCCCTCGAGTCGCATATGAACGCAATTACCGCTGCGTCTGTGTAAATAGTATTGCTCTTATGAATGAAAATATCTGCAGTGTGACGTGAAAATCAAAAATGGACACACTCGCTGGAACACATACATGGAGAGACTCTTCCAGATGTTCACTCCAGAGAGAATGGGTGGATTTTACTCAAACATGAATGCTGCAGCTTGTAAGACAGGTTGCTCCTTTCATTAGCTGCAGAATCTCTGCACTTTGCTAATTATAGGTAATGTCATTTTTGTTAGTCTTAATTTGTTGGTTATGGAAAATAATATAGTGCTTTTGCATTACCTTTCAGTATAGGAGTCTGTAATACAAGTAAATAAATTGCTAAAAAAATTACCGTAAAGACATGTTGACAATGTTACAGCAAACGCTGTTCTTTTGAACTTTCATGAAAGGATCCTGATTAAAAACTTTATAATAGCTTAAATAATCACCACAGCCATTTTCAACATCGATACTGATAATAAATGTTAATTGAGCAGCAAATCAGCATATTAAAATGATTTCTTAAGGATCACGAGACACTGAAAATTCTTTACATAATGGAAATAAATGAAAAAAAAACAAAACAATAATATTTCACAGTAATAATGTTTCAGTGTATTTTTGACCAAATTAATGCAGTCTTGGTCAGCATAAGAGACGTATTTAACAATATATTTACGATTTTAGCATTATTGCAATATTGCTGAATCTTGCAACATATGGTCTGCTATTCTTTCATGTTTATTTTGTGCTATAACTAGTAGTAGAAAGAGGAAAAGATTATTAGTTTACTCATGAATTTGCATTTTATAATAATACTAAGAGATGAAGCTGAGATGTTCCTTAGAAATAACACTCAACATTTTTTTAGTTTTTTGTTTTTTTGCTTGTCACAATTCTCTATATACCACATGCTGCAACCCATGAGAGCGTGTCACTTATGAGCAGCACATTACTGTCAAATTTAGATTCTTACATTTATCCAAGCTGCAACTGAAATTAGAGCTGGTTGGAAATGTCGTTAATGTCTTCTCTTTTCATTTAAACCTCATTAGAATATGGGAAGAAAAATCTATTTGACCGCAGACCATATAACAAAATATTGGGTTGTTTTCAAAAGCAGCTCCCTTCACTGTAATTAAAATCAAGCCATGCAGTCACCAAGGCACTAGTGGATTTTTTCTTACCATTCTCTGGGGCCAGCTTCATACTTAACGTGTTTAGCTTTATTTCACAATTCATTACACGTTGTGTGAGCTGTAAAACACATAAGACAGTGGAAAAGTTATATTCTTTCAATCTTTGTTTTATTAGCACAAGGTAATGCAGGTATTTCATGTAAATCTTAATGTGTACATCAAGACATACACTAAGTATCAGACCTCATGACATCAATTCAGATATACCATGGTCCCCCCTTCTGAAAATGCACTTAAAGTGTACAATAAAGGCCTAGTTTAAACTTCCATGATTTAAAGCTCAATACATCAACTTGTCAGTGAATGTGTCCACCAGAAAGAGCATATTGTTGATATATCGTCCATTTATTACTTAGTGGCCTGCGAGTATAGTTTGGCTATTGTTGAACATTCATTATAAACATTATTTTGATTTTGCAGAAGACGGTTGCCTCAGGATTAAGCATGTGGATTTAATAAACATTTGATGTAATGAATAACATTACAATGTCTGCTCTGTAAGAAAGAACTGAATGTAATGTAATGACATGATGCATTGACTATGAAGTGGCGGTGGGCTCATGCAAACAGCAAAAGCTTATTAAGCGTAGAGTTTTCTTCTCATTTAATCTCCCTTTCTGGTGATATATTACTATTTCCCAATTACACACTTGGAAAACATGCCAAATTCATCTGCTGGAAAGTGCTATCCTTGTTTTCAGGGTTTTTTTTCGTTCTACTTTTGATTGGTATTTCTGTATATGGAAAGGAGCGTAATAGTTATGAGCAACAGACTATTCATTTGTGTGGAAAAATGGATTCGGTAGCTTACTTAGGCAGCGTAAGCCTGAACATTAACCGTAGGATGACACCAGGTCGCTGCTGTTGGATTGATGACTGTAATTGGTGGACTCCCATTGATGCTTTTATTCACGATCAGGCATGTGTCTGACCGGCTGTGCTAAAATACCTTCCCCACCTGAGTTCATTCACTCAGCCTATGCTGTGCCTGACTCAGATCGACCCACGAGAAAACGACAGCTGTTATTTTAGGAGAGACTTGAGAGTTATGTGTCTGCTTCCTTCTCAACTGGAAGCTATGAAATTCAGTAAGGTCGGAAATCAGAACGCAGAAGAGCTTCCTCTAGTTTTAGGGATTTTAGAGGTAATGCATTTGTCTAAATGATCCACTGGGCAACTGCAAAGGATGGGAGGATTTCATAGACTTAAGCAGGGCTGGGTTTGGGGGTAATTAAGTATAAGCTCTAGATAATTTGATCAAATTCAGTCTGTTTACTTTTCTTTCATCAGGGTTACAGGT
Source organism: Enteromius afrohamiltoni (assembly GCA_034779775.1). Classification (NCBI taxonomy): domain Eukaryota; kingdom Metazoa; phylum Chordata; class Actinopteri; order Cypriniformes; family Cyprinidae; genus Enteromius; species Enteromius afrohamiltoni. The sequence goes on along the minus strand of JAUYWG010000056.1, from coordinate 8,944,835 downwards.
GGAAAAAAAAGAAATTTACTGTATTTGGTGCAAACAAGAAAACATTATTCATTCAGAAAAATTCTGTATGTTCATATTACGCTGCTTAACTATTATTTAGACATTTGCAAGGGTGCCAAAATATATCTTTGATTAATTAGATCAAGTAGCCATGTTTTGTTTTTCATTTTATTATGAATTATTCATCCTATTATTATTATATTAATTAGAACAATTATTATATCATTATACAGATGATATTTGAAATACTATTGATAAACCAAACCATTTTTGGTGACCATTGATTTCCATTGCATGGGAAAAAAATGCTCAAAAACTTCAAAAAAAATGAAAAAATACTTCAAAAATCTTATTTGCTCTACAGAAGAACCTAGTACAGATTTGGAATGACATGAGGGTGTGACTGATGACTTATTAGATTCATCTTTCAAGGACTATTGAAAAGTGTCTTGGAACAGATTGTTGCTATTGTAATATAATTTCAAGTGCCTTGAATATCTGAGTATGAAGTATTATTTTGAAACCAAAATGGGTCTGTGAGGACCATTTGTAAATCACACGTGTGCAAAGCATTTGTTACAGTCAGATAACAATGCCCTAAGAGCTTTCTTTAATACAGACTAAATTTAAACTTTGAGCCGAAATTTATGCCATTCATGAGAGGTGCGATGGTCTGTTATATACCCCTGTGCTATCAATGAGGTATGTGCCAGTAGAACCATTTTCCCCTTTTTGTTCTTTCTGCACATCTGGACAACAGCTGAACGTTGTTCAGCGTCTGCTGCAACAGAATCGGTATAGAAGACGGATGAGATGTACTGTATGTGTGCATCTCTTTACCATAAAAAAGCCCCTCCTTGCATCAACCCTTGTGCTAATATTTTATCAGGTAACCAAACACAACCGAGCCAGCCAGGCCAGACAACTGTGCAGACAGCTCCCTCTTATTTTTAGCAGGGCTGAAAGATGGGCTAGCAGACGCAGATGATTGTTCAGTGAAATGTAGGACTCCCAGTGCTGCTGTGGAGAGCTCTGTGGACGCCCAGTATGTCACGAAGAGGAAAAAGAAGACTGAGATGATGCAATGTGAGATGCTCTTCTGGATATCCAAAGTTCACGCTTTAAAAAATGAGGTGTTCGCTGAACTTAAAAAATGAAGGCAACAGTTGGCAAGACTGGAGTTGTATTCATCTTACACTCTCAGAAATAAAGGTACAAAAGCTGTCGCTGGGACAGTACAAAAGGTACGTGCTTGTACCTAAAGTGTCCATTTTAGTACATTAAAGATAAATATTAGTACTTAAAGTATACATATTTTAAACTTTTGAAAATGTACAATTTTTATTTCTGAGAGTGTAAGTACATTTCTTGAAAAAAGGTGAACTGGATTGAAAGTTGCAATAACTTAATGGGAGTTTTATGCTAATTTTACTTTTACTGATGTATACTTTCTGCAAAGTTTCTGAAAGACAGTATGTTGCATGTTCCCATCGAAACAAGCAGACAGTCTACAAATACTCTAATGACTGCTACTTGATATGTAGTTGAAAAGTTACTAACTGTTAGTAGAATGCCTTAAGTGAACTAGGGAAATAACCTTTGATTGATAATGGATAAGAATGCCACAACAGACATTTGTGTGTTTTATTTCATTTTTAACTAAAACATGCAATCATTGATTGAATTCAAACCAAGTCCTGGTGGTTCAGTTTAAACAGATGAAATCATAATAGCAAAGCTGCGTTGAGATGCATTAATGTTAAGTAATGGAAGTTCTAAAAAAAAAAAAGTTTTTTAGCGTTATTTATTTGGTCTAAGAGTCTTTTTTCAGTCACTGCTGTTCACAAATCTCAAGGTTTATTTATTCAATTATTTATTTAGTCTTATTCTGTAGAATATATACATTTTGATTGCGAGCATGTGTTATAGATTTCCAGATTTATGTGACATCATTATCTCCGTTTCTCTAATCTAATTTGCCACAACATCACAGTTAAACAAATTGCAAGTCTGAAAATGTGTGTTGTTTGGTCAGAAATACAAAACAGTCTCCGGAATGGCAGAGATTCCCGGAAATGTTCCAGTGAAGTCCACATGATTAAGTGGGTTTAAATGTTGCGTGTTGGAATCATGGTGACTTTTTCCACATTATCAAAGTAGTTTCAAGCAAAGACCTTACCCAACCCCTACAACCATAGAAGTTTTCAACATTCTTGCTTTTTAATTTCAATGGCAGTTGATATTTCATGGAATAGTCTCTAGATTTTGCTCCAGCTGAATGGGAGGTTTTAAAGTGCTTGGATTTATGAGGGAAGCAAATATACATGCTGGTGATCATTATAGGTCGATGGCACTAAACTGACCCATGGGAAAGAGGAAAATAGCACAATATTTATAACACATATTAATGCATCAAAAAGAGGGGCCCACACTAACCAGCCTTGCCAGAAATGGGACCTCAAATAAGTCTGCATACCAGTTAAAATACCTCACGTCATGCATGTGCCACCATGCATGCTTCAGACAACCAGGCTCCTGAACATGGGAACACAACAGAAAGAACGATTCCAATCAAACTAACAAGTCTGCAATATAAATCAAAGGCCACTTTGAATGTTGTGTATTTTATTCAAAGGATCATTCTCAGTTTTTATGGCAGCTTATTGAAGGGTAACCATGGGAGCAGACGTTAAACATGTATGTTTTAGGCTGAGGCCTCTTTGAGTCTGTCATCATCGAGTGATTGCTTTGATTTCCTGTACTAGTCCCATGCTTCATGGTGCATGTATGCGCGATGATTTATTTAAAGGTCAGCTGCACCTATAAAAGATGAGTGACATGTGAGAGCATGGTTAGCCTGGACCACAAACCTCTGGCTCCAAACTCTGTCGAATGTTTCTAAAAAAACATACTTTATAGACTTTAAAAAGAAAAAGAGAACAGTCGATGGGTTTGATGTGCTGATGAATGTGATATAGCCTCAGGAGATTATGTTTTTAAATGCATTCAGCTGATGCTGGTTTTAAATAGGAAAGTCACGAAAGCCTGATGAACGAACATTTATTTTCATTTTGGATTGTTTAGAGTCAGACAAATAGTAACATTTTCACTCTATTGTTGTATATGAGTTGCAGATCTTTGCTTTACTTTGAAGTTCTTTAATTTTCTTCTTTTCTTGACAAATTTATGCAAGGTACGTGGAATGGGCCTGTCATTTAATCTAGCTGTGAACAGCTACAAATCAAGAGAATCAATCAGGGATCAGTTATATAACCACATGAATGATTCTCAGCTTGTGCTGCTATCTTGCACATGTGCGTTATGGGTAAGATGCGTTATTTGCTTAGCTTTTAACACACCGGTGGGGGGGCTTTTTCCTAAAGCCCCAAAGTACTCACATGTGCCCAGGCCTCTTGTTTAAATGAACACCTTCCTCTGCAGGGCCGACTCAGAATGATTTCCTCAGATTGTGTTTGGGCCCTCTAGGGGCAGGAAACAGGAAATGGAGGTCGGCAGTATGGTGTTAAAGCATGGCTCTGACAATAACGCTTAGTGACACTTGGCAGGGCTTCGAGTGCAGCCGTTAATGCGTCTTTTCCGTGATGTATTTGTCTTCTCACAGACAGACGGTTGATTTAGCTCACAAAGATGATGACCGATAAGAGCTAGGCAGAGGGGACTCGTAAAGCGTTCTCCCATCGCTGACTGGCCTAGACGTTTGTTCAACCTCTGTGCACCCTGAAATGTACACCAATCTCACATGCACTTGCACCATTCACACAAACTCAGAAAAAATCCCACACTCCCACATTTTCTCAGCTAATGATACCATTAAGCTTATTTTCCTGTATTTTGCCCACTGAATCAATTTTTAATTACGAATAATACGTTGAAAATGCTAGTAAGGAGTGTCTTTTCTGATAAAGCCCATTCTGATTCTGATTCTGCTGAAAATCGCATAGTTTCAATGGGCAACCATGTCAACAAAGCAGAGCATGGTTTGGACAACACTAATTTTATATGACATTTAGTTAAATATTTGGGTAGTTTTAGACTACCTAAAGTCAACTAAAGTTTCCATAGTATTTTTTATCTATCTGATTTAGTCTCTTAGGGGCGATCTTAATAACGTCCCCAAAACAGGCAATAGTTATAGTACAAGTCAGCACTTATCTAAGTTACAAGGGATAGTTCACTTTGAAACAAAAATTTAAAATCTGAATTTTATAAGATCTTTAAGACCTTATTTGAAATAAACAAATATACTTTCATAGTAAAGTTAGTAAATCTGCTGTTTTTTACATTGCTACACATTAGGTTAAAACACAACTGGCTTTTACTGTTGAGAGCTGAACTCATTCTTCCTGCACAAAGACACATCCTGAGAAGATAAACTAGCTTGTTAGCAATCATTAGTTAGCCAAATAGCTGTGTATAAGAGAGTCATGCCAGAGTGTGTGGTGTCCATGCAAAGTAAATCTTGTAGGAATTCTCCGCAGCAGAGGTCAGTGATTAGGTGTTTGGTTTGGTGTGACACTGTGGTAGAACAGTATTCTCAAACAGACCCAACAGATGACTTAAATATTCAAAATATGTGTGTCCAAAGTGCATTTGAGTTCAAAAATTATTGTCTCCTTTCATCAATAATAATCAGTTTATTATTTCTAGAGCCGTGGTTATCATCTGGGACATTCCAAGGCATCTCTTCCCCCACGCTTGCTAATATTTGTAAATGTTGATGAAATATATGATGATAAAGTGAACAAAGCACAACATGAATTTCATCCTGTTCCCCAAGCCTATTCCTATTATAAAAGAATGGCCGGAAGAGATGGCTGGATGAAGAACGGCTTTTTGAGGGAGTCGGGGGAAAAGACAAGCAGTAATGCTAAAACTCTATAATTGATGGTGTTTGATTTCCACTGTAATTAGCATTCCATTGGATATTTGAATTTACAACCTGGGCCTATCTTATATCCATGCTGCATTCCTAAAATGGCTGGCTGGCTTACAGCTCCTCTAAACTGCCCATGAATTGAGTTTTGGATTCTTGTGTATTTAGCGTAGCAGGCACATTTCTCTCACACTCACACCATATGACTTTCTTTCTACTGTGGAACACCAGAGACGTTTAGCAAAATGTTCAAGCTGCTCTCTTCCAGTAGAACCAGGATATTCATACATTATATTCCAAGCCATCCAATGTTGTAAAATGCCTCAAATGGTATTTTGGCTTATAAATATTAATATTTGGGCAAGAGAGAAGAGACTTTGTTTTGGTTTTATGCTGTTTAATAATATTCTATAGGAGAAACATATTTTCACCTTCAGTCGTCCAAGGACAAGCTTACATTCTTCTCTTTTCCTTGAGTCTTGAACTTCTGCGAGTATTTAGAGGGCTTTCTCTTTTCTCTTCCCAGGGGCGGCTAGATAAATATTTAGCATGTGCCCAGTCCAAATTTGTGTCCTATCAAAATCTTTTTTTCGGGAATGTTCACAGGTGCTTGTCCAAGTTCACAGCTTAGGAAATGTTTTCTTTTGTGGGGTTGATCGATAGGGGAGGAAGCAGAATGGACTGTAGCCATGGGCAGGGAACCATTCAGAATTTGGCCATCAGCAATGACCGCGTAAAGTTCCAGGGCAAAACGATCTCTTTTCTTCCTTTTGATCATGGCAATGAGAATAGATTGCTTTACATCAGATAGTAGTTTTCTGTTGAGGAAATCTGCCACAAGGAAATAAATGAACAAACCTGAATAGCAGAAAACTGAGCTCATTATCCTAGATTTTTTGTTCTCACTTGTTTAGTTTGACCATCTAACAGCAGTGAATATGCATTCATCACAGCAGAATTCTCTCTTCTTCTTCTTTTTTTTTTATTCCACTAGAGTGTAATTTCAACCACATCTTGAATAGTGTATTGTGCTTCTTTCATTCTGTGGTTGAACATTTTAGACAATGTTGGAATATACTAGCTATAAACTATTTAAACTATTTATGTACACTAGGCACACATAATTAAATAATTTTGTGAAAAAACTATATTTTTGTTTTTTTAAAGAAGCTATAATTTATCATTTCCACAAAATAAATTGAAATGTCTTTTAGTGTTTTTAGATCATTTTACACATTTAACAATTTATCTATTTATCATAATTATACATCTTACATTAAAAATGTCAATGATTTGTGTGTAAAATCTAAACATAAAATCACTAAACATAGCAAAAACACACAATAATAAAACTTTCCAAGAGTCTCCATTGTTTTAAACTGCATTCAACCCTTAATAGACAAAAATTCCAGCATGTCCAGAAGTTAACATGCTAGACTCAGAGTGAAACTACCAGTGAGTGGTGCTAGAAGTGGCTTCAGTGTTATGCTGATCTGTTAACGTTTTGTTGTGTTGTTTTGTTGCACACATTTTTCAAGTTCAGAAACAGAAATGTGTTACTAATGAGTGGTGCTATAAGGTGAATACTATATACATAGCATCAGAATATAATGTACCACAGTAAACCTACCAATAATGTAAACATCAGATAATAAAACTTCAGCTGAGAAAACAATGCTATTTTATCTTGCTGTCACAAGTTTTTTTTTTTAATTCAGGTTTCTTCATTGTATAAGTGCTCCACTCCACAAGTTTATGTTTCGGTGATTGTTTTGGAGACAAATTTACTTCGGCATGCATATAATACTTAATGGGTAGGATCAGGTTTGTGAGCTAGGTGCATGTCATAGGTACGAGAAAACTGGGTATCATAAGCATGTCCACATTTGTGCATCATATCCACAGAAAAGTCAATATTTGCATATCGATACAATGCATTGTATATCGATGATCATTTTTACTTGGCATACTATTTATATGCATTGTACCAGTTGAGCTACCAAGCAAGTTTAGTACATGAAAAAAGCCATACTTAGTGTATAGAGCTAGCTTTGATGCAAACATCAAAATTAATTATTTTACGAAATCATGTAATGTGGTAACAGTTATTTGTGGTCATGAAAAGTATGGTCTTTAGTGTTTCACCTCTATTGTCCATGTAAACTGCAGTGAATTGTATGTATGGGTATAGGCTTCTGTTCTGTTTATATTTATTATGTATATATACATTCACACACATAGAATACATTGTGAAATATTAACATGGTTTTTTTTTTCTGAAATTTATACATGCATATGTGTGTATTTACACAGGACACACATATATTATGTAAACAGAAGCGTTTATTTTGGATGTGAGTAATCATTTCACAGGACTAGCATATGTGCAAAAATGTAGGTAGAGGCAAATTAATGTTAAAAATGAATACTGCTGAACATTGTGATTCTGGATTTTGTGATGTTGCTCTGTTCCCAAGTTCTTTCAGTCAGCCAGGCTCAAGAATCCCCATCTAGATGCACGTGTCTCTGTAAGTCATCCTCACCACATCTGGTGTGGAGGAAATCTATCCCCCAATATTACAAGTAATGTTGTAATTTTTTCTCAAAAGGGCTTCTCTTGCCTATGCAAGTGATGAGGCTAAGCTAAACCTTATGTTTATTCAGGACATTCAGGAAAAAACATATACTGAAACACCAGCTGCCCTTACCGTTTTATTTTTTAGCAGGTCTGAACAGTCCCAAACCCATGCTTCCTCAAGCATGCCATAATACTTTCCCCTTTCCCATTTTCAAAAACATTTATCCCTCTCTCTGGAGTTTATATGACTTGAAACTATTGCAAAAATGTGTCTGTCTGTTTCCTTTTTAGGACTTGTGAGACATAATCCCCTTCTGACTTTTTCATTCTTCACTAAAGCAATGGGCACCAAGACACACGTCTGGACTCTTGTACGTAAAAGTCAAATAAATCAGGTTGGGATACATTATGCTACACTGACTGTTAAGAGTGCCTATGAGATGTTTGTAATAGTTGGCATTGTCGAGTGTGGAGACCCCCAGAGTCTATACGCACAATAAAATAGGGTTCCAGATTCCCAGTCTGGCAGATTTCCTTTTGCAAACAGCTCTTTTCATGCTCCCCCTCTGCAAACCCTCATGATGTATTGACTGTGGTGCTATCCATGCTTCTTGCTCCAAACTTAAGGGTGGTAGGGTGAAATACAAGAAAATACCTTATATTTCTATAATTTACATAGTAAAGATAATTTATGAGGAGTTGCTTTGTTCTAAACTGTTTATGCTGTTTGGAAGCCATGCTGAAATATAATATAATGGAGAACTCATTTCTTTTTTAAGGTACAACTTTTTTTAAGAGTGATGATTTTAGAAAATTGTTATTGTATCCCAATAGCAATGATAATGTATAGCAATAATTTTTTTTCAATAATAATAAAAATTGTTTTCACTATACGAATAGTGAAAGTTACCTTATTTGACCCCAGATCACCTTATATCTCCTCACATTTTCCCAATTTTGAAACCTGCAAAATCTAAAAAAAAAAAACCATACCTATTCTTAATTACCTCATACTGTGGTGTGAGTGACCTTTGTATGAGACATAATGATCTGTTTTAAACTGATGGTATGAATGGTAACACAAACTATAGTCAACACTTTTTAAAAACAAGCAGTAGCTTTGTGTTTGTGTAATTTAACAGGTGATACTGATAGGTTTATGTGTTTTATGAAGCTTTAGAATAATAAAAGAGCCCTCATTCCTGCTCCTTAGAAAGCAAACCAGAGCTCATCCTTGAGGCAAAGGTCATTGAGAGTTCAGGTCAATCTAGTGCCAAGAATCTTTCTCTTAGTAGAACTATTAGGACTTGTGTCCAGTCACCACATTAATTTTTAATATTGCTATTCCTGACGTTCATGACATTTGGTTTGTTTGTACGTGCAGTATTGCATGGCTTCCAGAAACTTTCTTGATGAAACGTCCTTCAATATTGGCAGTGTTTTGACACAACAGCAAACAGTATTATAAACTGTCTGACTCTGCATTTGGCTCTGCATCATACTGACAAGCATGACGATGCTTTATAACTACGTCTAATATACTGTTTATTTTAACATTAATCTCCCTGCAAACATTCAGGAATTTGGTTCAGACTGTCGGTTCTGGGGACTGTTGAAACTGTTGGTTCAGAATTCAACATTATCTTCGCTGCAAATGAGCTGATCTTGAACTCATGTTCCATGTTTAATGTTCCGTGTTTATATTACAGCCGAGCTGTTGTCTAAAACCTGTTTATAAGAGGCTTTTATCTGTCCCAGAGTGTGAGCCACAGAATACATATGTTTTTTTATATATATTTTTAATTAGTTTTTTAGTTATTTTTTATTTATGTACGCAAGAGTACTGAAATATAGATTTTCTCTGGCTCTCCATCCCCCAGTTTCACAGACAAGGCTTAAGCTAGTCCCAGACTAAATTGCATGTTTGAGCTGTCTCAGATGAAAAAATCTTGCTCTGACATATTTTAAAACATGGCAGTGTCATTGTGCTGTGTGAAGATGCACACCTGTAATATTTTCTAATAAGGCATTTATAAAAATTGCTTAAATGTCTTCATTTAACTAATGCCTAGTCCTGGCTTAAGCTTAGCCCCGTTTGTGAAACTGGGCCCATATTACTTATATCATGTTGTTGGTGAAATATAATTGCACCACAGTGTAAATAATAATACTGTACACTTTGTCTAATAATATGCATTATTATAAAATCATGCATACAGTATAATATGTCATATACTGTTTCAATTCCATGTTTGACCTTTTTCCATTTTGTTAATATAAACGTGAGAGTAAAGAGAAGAAACAATGAGCCAAGATCTGGCAAGGAATCTGAAAAGCTGGGTTCGAACTTGGTTCTCTGCTCCAAAAATATGTATTGATATACATTGCGACCTGATGTGACCCCATAATTTCAGCCACACCACAAAATATTCCGATATGACACTCTTCACCTTCACATGCGCCATATGTGGTTTGTTCTCTGGCTGGAGTTGGCTGTGATTTCTTCCATGGTGTAAAAGACTAATGCACGGCCATACCACATTAAAGGTTTGAGTGTGAAACCAAAACCCTTTAGTATAAATGGAGATGCCAAACGTCATTCATTGTGCCTTTGATCAGTCATTTTGATTGTTTTCCACTGCTTTACCTCACAAATTCCTGTTGTTCTAGTGCCATCAATGTCTCTTTTAATATTACAGAGAACACCGGCTCTTATCCCAGTAGCACACGGGCACAACAACAGACATTTGGAATTATTTAGCTCTTCAGTTTTTCTCATGACTACAGAGAGATCTCATCTCATCTCCTGCTCCTCCTTCTTTCTTGCACATGGAACAATTCTGAGGAAAACTGAGAAGAAAAATGTGACAGGTTTTTGAAAATAACTATTTTCTGTCAATCATCTTCATAATGCATGAAGCAATAGTTCACCAAAACAAAAATGTACTCACCCTCATGTCATTCCAAACCAAAAGATATTTTGAAGGATGTTCAGCCACGAATTGGACACCTCATAAAATGTGTACGAATTGCTATGAGACTGGGTTGGAATTTCACATTTTGGGTGAACTGTGCATTTAAATCAACAGTAGTCTAAAAGTATTTGAATACAGTCTTCATAAGAATTTCTCACCAACACACCAACGTTCCACTCCTACGCACATTTGAGCGTCTCTGGCAAAGCACACCTCTGTTTGTCTGTCTCCATGCAAGCATGTGTGTGGTCCGACCTGACCAAAACATGTGGACACAGTTAGAGATCGATTATTTCCAATTGCTGAATGATCAAAAATATCTGCGAACTTAGTTCACTGCCCTCTTCAGGGGCGAATGGATTCTAATGGCATTCCCTGGATTCTTGGGGAGCATTGCCGGTGTTTCCGTATTTCACGGATCTCAATGGTGTGACAAACGCAATCTTTGCTGGAATTCCTGGCCGGAAGATCAAAGGATGTGATTTATTGGGATGTACTTTCTGTATCATCAGGGGACGGGAGAAGCAGCAGAGGATGAAGTGTGTGCAAGGAGTGGGCAAGGAGTGGGGGTCTGGTGCTCTTGATTCAGCAAAGTTGATCCCTCTTGAGGTTTGGACAGGCTGAAGCACGTGCCCCATGTCACTGATGTTAATATATTACCCTTAAGCGCTAAATGCTCTGTTTAGCATTAGCATTGTGTTACTGTTTAACCTCTCCTGTGTTCTTCTGCGGTAAACCAGAGAAAATGTAGTATACATTGTTGCTGGAAGCCTGTTTCACCCTTTCAAAACTACTTTCTGTTGTTCAAAGGCTTTATTTTGTTCTTGATTTAACATTAATTCGTCCTCTCCAGTTCAAGCTTCCATTGAATTCCTACAGCCAACTCAATTTCATCTATAAACCTGTGTCCAAGAGCACACAGCCAGTTTTTCCTTTTTTTACTGTTTTTATTCATCTGATGTATTATGTGCGGTTTTGTCAAAACCCAGTTTACAACAGAGACCGAAATGGAGAATCTTAATGCAATATTTTTACTTGATTTTTATCTTGTTCTCTATGCAAGCATGTTTTCCCCTATATTTGTGCAAAAATTATATAAATAAAGTTGAAAATGTATTGTTGTCACAATTATGAAAAACAAAGTTGAAGGTGCGAAATGTAATGTTGACATTATGGTAAATGTGGTCACGATTATTTTTATACCTAAAGTATACTTTGTAATATGCATACTGTGCTAATGCTAACATTTGTGTCACAAATGCTGTATCCTATTGTACATGTAAAACCAAAGTATACTTTGGGCTTGACTTTGAGGTTGAAGTAAGGCTTCCTTTAAGATGCAACACTCTGCAATTTATCTGATATAAGGATTTGCGCAATCATGCATTTTGGGACACATGATGCAAAACATTCACCCTTTCAAATTTTAAATAATCTCTGTATCTCTGAGGGGAAACTGTCTGTCTTAAGAAAAGTTTAGATTGGATTTTCTTACAAAGATTTCAGTTCTTGCGTAGCACTGCTAATGGCGCAAAAACAACTTTAAGGAGTTATTTCTACAAGATCCAGACATTAACCACAATTTTTTGCTGCTCAAACTATAGAGCAGGATTTTCGCATTGTGAAAGTCATAGGGTTTTTGAGTCCCAGGGAAGGAATAAATTAAATTCAAGATTCGTTTAAAGTTGCTTTGGAAAACAAATTCTGCCAAAAGAATAAATATACCATAATGAAGTGAAGTTGATTTTTGTAATGTACCGGTTAATAAGCAAAAGGTTTAACAGCATCTTTTTCAGGCCTTAAAACTGATGTGGAACTGCCTCATGTCCGACTCTACGTGTGTGTACTTAGCTTTATGAAACAGTAATATCAGAAGGAAAGTATATTGTTTTAAGGGCCTCTCATGCACCCACTTTGGAACATTGACGACCTTGGTGCTCCCGTTCAGAGAACGCTAATGAGAGAACCTTTAAGGCCAGCCATTGTGGGCTCTGAATTTGAGTTTGAACTCTTGCCATTCTCACCACAAAAGCCCAAGCCAAGTAATTCTGTGATTCATTTTTGGCTGTCCTGATCCCGAAATTTTCCCTTCTTCTCCCAGTCTCTTTCTATTGATTTCAGTGTTCCTCTTCTTGTTTTGCTAACGTGACCCGAGTGACCTAAAGTGTTTGCTATGCTCTGAGACACAGTGTAGAATCGAGTGTTCTGGAACACTGGCTTATGGAGGTTTTTGGGTTGATCCATTAGGTTCCGATAGACTTTAGTACTTGCATGTGTTTTACTATTATAATGCACTGAGCCCGGCACATGATATGTGGGTGGAAAAAAAAAGAAAAAACAAAGACATTGTAGCCACATTGTACTAATTTGTTCCCTTGTTTTAATTAAATTGTGGCCACAGTATAACTAAATTAAAACAAGGGAACAAATTATTACAACATGGCTACAAATTATTAAGTCATGGGAATTAATGCTTAATTTATAGCCTCTAACATCTATTTTCCTTCCACATGTTCCTTGCAGGGCTCAATGTAATGCACCTTTTTTTTTAAAGTGGTGAATTTATGTGATGGAGGTAAAATACAGTAAAACAAAATTGTAATAATAAACTATAGTTGCTCCTTTATTTTTTGTGAAAACTGCTGGTTTTTTTTCATATTTTAATGTAATGTAAATGTGATTCAAATGATATGTTTGATATAGTTTATTTAGTTAATTTACCCAGCAGAAAGGGCATTAGCTGACTTTACTTTTCAACTTGAGCAAAAGTGGGATGATCCAGAACATTATGATTGGTTTTAAATTTTATTCTTATTAAAATTGTTACTGCTCTGTTAATATCTGTTTTTCATCATATTTTCTTCATCACAATCAAAATAAAATCACTAAAAAATCCTTTATTAGTGATTTCATTGACGTGATAAACATTGAATGAGAGGTATCCACTGCCATATTGGCAAAATGAGAAAGAGAAAAGGACATAGCAACATGAACGGGTGGCCAGTTCAAAAGAAAGAGATCCATCTGTGTAAACAACACCTCGTTTAGGGTAGTTATTAATTTACCTCAGTCATTTGCCAAGGATTTATCTGATCCCCCTCCCTCCATCTGACTCCAGCTGACTGGAGGCATTCAGTGTGGTAAAAACCGCATGGATGTGTGCCTTGTCTGCAGAAGGCCCTCGACCAAGTTGACCATAAATCTCTCTGACGCCCACTTACAGAGTAGACTTCTCGCCACAACCACCAGCCGCCCCCACCCTTGTCTGAGAAGAGAAAGAAATGGCCAATGTGGTTACAATTTATTATTTTATCAACATACTGTCAAACAAGAACTTGTGCCTTTTTATCCATTCCCTGTTAAGTTTGGGAAAGAGTGGTTCATCTTTTTTTTTTTTCTTCTGCCTTCAAGAATGTCATGAATGCTTCCCAAGAATACCATATTGTTGACTTTGGTGTAGGATGAAAGGTCCAGCTTCTCTGTTCTCTCTGTAGATCTTAAATACGATTAGATGGCTTCGACATGATCAGATGCACAGAGGCTAGGACAGATTATGTGCTTCTATGCTTCTGTTATTTGAGGACATGGTTTGCAAATAAGAAAAGAGAAAATGTAGAGTGAGGTAAATGCTTTTTGCCCAAGGGTAGCGAGAGTTCAGCCCTGAATAGTACATCCCTGCGGGTAAATCTTTATACGCATTTATGAGATTCTTGCTGTCTCAGACAGGTGATGTGTACCACACTTTTCTTTTACAGTGTAATTTCATAGAGCTTTTAAAACTGTATGTCACAAATATCTCTTTTGTACCTATAAATATTTAAAATGCACAATTGTCCTGAAAATGAGTCATCCTTTAGTGTGTTGAAGTCAGGAATCTGAATCTGAAGCTTCATGAATGAATCATGTGGGGGAAAATCGGTGTAGAAAAATTTGTACTCAGAATTTGCAAGTACGTTTCAAAGTTATAAAAATATGTTTAGTAGAATTAAACATGAAATTTTGAAGTAGAACACTTTTTTTTGTCCCCTCTGGCTTGCTTAGTTGGGGACACCTGATTTCCAGTGATTACCGTCGTCTTGACTACAGAGAACGTCTCTGCATTTGATAAATAAAGTTTAATTCTCGTCATTATACATTACCATTACTCTGTTCTTCTATTTGATAATGTTCAGTGCTTTGCTACAATCTGTATTGTTAAAAGTGACTTGACTTGACTTTACTTTTTTTGTGAAACTTCAACAAAATCCAAAGTTCTTTTATGAAACTCTAGCGCAGTCTGATAGATCTAACTCAATCTGGCATAATGTCTTCATCACATGGCACAGGTGATTGGTTTATTTTGTATCAAAAGCCAATGAGCTTAGCTATGCATATTCAAATGCTTGGCTAGTGTTTGTGGCAGTTGCTGTGCGCTTCAGAAACCCTCCACCTTCCCCAGCCCCACCTGTATAGATCTGTTTCAGGATGATTCATGTATGCAGTATATGGAGGTTATTAGAAAGAGATGTATTGCCAAGGTTTTTTTGCACATACAAGGAATTTGTTTTGGTGTCACTGCTTCCAGTACACAGAGACAACAACAACACAAAGAAAAATAAAACATAAATAAAAAAAAAAACTATAATAAATTTAAATAAATAAATTGTATGTACAGGTGTGCTCTGGATAAAATATAAATAATGATTAGAAATAATAATAAGATTAAGGATGTAGTATAATGTAGGATGATGCAATAAACATCGGTTATTGCACAAACTTTTATTGCACAGTGGAAGAACTATTAACTCTTCATGAGGTAGATTTCCTGGGGAAAGAAACTGTTCTTGTGTCTGACTGTCCTGGTATTCGGTGTTCTGTGGCGCCGACCAGATGGCAAATGTTCAAAAAAGTCATAACTCGGATGTGAGGGATCCTGAGTGATCTTCAGAGCCCTTTTCATCACTCTGGGGAGGGGTTCACCAATAGTCCTTTCAGCAGATCGAACTGTCCTCTGTAGTCTTCTGATGTCTGATTTTGTAGCTGAACCAAACCAAACCAGAAGTACACAGGACAGACTCAGTGACGGTAGAACTGTTTCAGCAGCTCCTGTGGCAGGTTGAATTTCCTCAGCTGGCGAAGGAAGTACAGCCTCTGCCGGGCCTTTTTGGCAACGGAGTCTATGTGAGTGTCCCACTTCAGGTCCTGGGAGATGATGGTCCCCAGGAACCTAATTGCCTCCACTGCTGCCTTAGTGCTGTCCGTGATGGTAATTGGGGGAAGAGCAGGGGAGGTTCCTCCTGAAGTCCACTATCATCTCTACAGTTCTGCGCGTGTTGGGCTCCAGGTTGTTGAGACTTCACCAGATAGCCAGCTCTTTAACGTCCTGTCTGCAAGCAGACTCGTCACCGTCCTGGATGAGGCAGATGAGTGTGGTGTCACCTGCAGACTTCAGGAATTGGACAGAGGGGTCTTTAGAAGTGAAGTCGTTGGTGTAGAGGGAGAAGAGCAGTGGGGAGAGAACACAGCCCTGAGGGGCTCCAGTGCTGGTCATTCAGGTGACAGACAGAGCTAGGGACAGAGAGCTGGGTTAGTTTGGCCTGCAGGAGTGTTGGGATGATGGTGTTAAAGGCCACAAACTGGATCCTCACATAAGTCCCTGGTCTGTCCAGATACTGCAGGATGTAATGCAGTCCCATTTTAACTGCATCATCTACAGACCTGTTTGCATGGTAAGCAAACTGCAGGGGGTCCAGTAAGGGTCCAGTGAAGTCTGTGAAGGTTATTTCGGTAACACTTTAGAATACTGTGTCTTTCTTACTGCATAACTAATAAGAAGTTACTGTGGAACAGTATTATTTATTAACTATTAAGGAATATGTGTTAACTACCCAGTATGTAATAGCATTTTTAAATTGTGTTAAGTAATAATTAGTTAATCAGTAAC
>JAUYWG010000056.1:8899349-8928365 GCA_034779775.1 Enteromius afrohamiltoni | reverse complement strand
AAAGAACAACCTATTAGTTCCACAGTAACTTCTTATTAGTTATGCAGTAAGTAAGATACAGTATTCTAAAGTGTTACTGTTATTTCATATACAGTATGTTATATGTGCTGCAGCAGCATTTCTGACATGCTTATGGCCACGTCTGTGAATGTATTGGCAGTAGCAAGACTCCGCCAAGACCAAACACATTAACATTGTCATGTACATTACCTTGCTAAAGCCTTAGAGTTCTCATGATAGAACTGTAAGTACTTTGCAAATATTTGAAGAAATCATTCACAAATCTGACATTATTACTTGAACTTTAATGGTGCTTTTTGATAATTTCTGGTCATTTATTTTCGTTAATATAAAGAGAAAATTGTAGAATAAATTACAAATCATACAGGTTTGGAACAACATAAAGGTGAGAAAATTATGACAGAATATTCATTTTGGGGCAACTATTCCCTTAATTAATTTTCCTTAATTTTCTATGGAAGTTTTATTTTCTAGGGATATTTCAAACAAATTTTTCACAAGTAGTACATCTCCAATACAAACAGAAACACTGACTGCCTGACTTTTGCCAATATTAACATTCAAATGAGCAGTAGAAATTCAAAGGCACTATTGTTTCACGCTCCATCTTTCTTCTTTTTTTTTTCTCTCTCTCTTGCAGTAAGGAACGTTTTCTTTTAGAATAACACAACAGCAGAGTCAGAGGCATGTGGAGATGCTACCTTTTCTCCAAGCAAGCGGGGCCCACCCAGAATGCTTTGACATGGAAGATTCTGCCACCATTAATGGAGACAGATACGTTACATTCTGAAGTATTTATCTCAACCCACCTGCTTTCACTAAAATAATAAAGCTTGGGAGAATTTCCTTCTCTGGATAAATGGACCATTGAAGACTTGATGTATTATTTGTGTTTAAAAAAGGATACATTTTCATCATTTAATTCTACTGTAAATTAATAGTGGTAGGCTGTTGGAAAAGCATCCTCCTTATGTTGCTAAAACCATTTATTATCAGAGGTCTGATCTGGTGGGCTTTCAGCTGTTATTCTAACAGTCTATCACTGCTAGTATCAGCGGTGTTTAGCTTTGCATGTGAACCATTTAGCCATGAGTATCTTGGTAATTTAGTAATAAGATTACATTATAGTGAGAACTAAAAACGTGGTTCACAAGTTATGCGAAGATTTTATTATTAAAGCTTTTTTTCCTCTTCCTAATACGGTCTGATATTTTGGTCCAATGCCAATACACTCTAACCCAGACAAACTGTTACTTACCTTATTCTCTCAGATCTGTATTTGAATGAGGTTAATTATTTTTTTTTTGCTGTGAATACCAAGCGTCCCTCTACTTTTTAATTGGTGAGGAAGAACAGAGTCATTTCCACCAGGTGGGGGATCAGGTTAAGCCACTGGAAAACCAGAAAAGAGACGTTTCATTAGAGGCCTATAGCAATGACTCAAACCGAAGTGGGCACAAACTGAAGGGGTGTATCAATATGGCCATTGTTGCAGAGGGCGTTAAAACCCCGAATGAAGTCTGTGACCCTAGTGCAGGATTTCACACCCCCTCCAGAGCGTTCACACACAGCCTGGCGTCTTAGCAACTGTACGAGGAGATTGAGAGCATGTCAAACGACTCCTATCAGCTGAGAATCAGGGACAAATAATAAGATCTCTTGCTGTGGTTTCATTAACATTTGTTTGACTTTGCTGGAAACTGTGTCTGCCTCAAATTTTCATTTTTATTTATGCTTGTTGTTTCTGAGGTCTGCTGTTGGAAGCACATTTATGTAATCTTCTCGTTTGTTTGGATTTTAAATGTGATCCATTTTCGTATTCACAATACTGATAAAAGATACTACTAAATGAAAATGCCTACTTGCATTGGCTATGTGAGGAAAAATAAGATGAGTTGTCGTACAGGACGACAACATTTGTTCGAAATGTTCGAACATTTGTGTTTATTGTGTTTGTGAGTTTCACAAAGAACAATTACATAATGATGAGCATAATGATGCATAATAAAGAACAAGAAATGTATCAGAATACAAACCGCCACAAAGACTATTTACATAATTTGTGCATGGCTACATCAGTGTCTTAATTCACTCACTGGGTCTTAAAATTGAGATGTGGTTTTCACCAATGAATGAACAAGTCAAGGACATGTTTCACCCCATATTAGACAATGTTGTATATATTTAGACTGTTTTGAAAGATAGGCAGACAGAAAGTCAGACAGCTTTGTCTGCCAAAAGGCCTTGAGTCCACATTTATACTTATTTTCATTTTGCAACAGAAATATACAGCATGAATCTCTGCTAATGTTTGCAGGCCTTCTGGAAAATCATCTATCCTTATTTTCCGTGAGCTTACATTCCTTAATGTACAAGGAATCACACATAATTTTGGTCTCACTTATGTGGCGCTCCATGCAAAAATGCACTTACTGACTTTACAAATGTATTTCTTTTTTATTCAAAAGTAAAACCAGTTTGCAAAAAATAAAAACAAGCAATACAAATAAAGAGAAATTAACAGATAGTATAGTTCGCTAAAAAAAATGCTGTCATCATTTACTCACCTGCATATGTTTTGCAAACTGAATGACTTTTTTCCTTTTGTGAAACATAATATATTTTGAAATGTGTTTTCTTCTGTATTTTTTGTAGGTCTATTGTAACCATTGCTGGTTTGTCACCATTCTTCATTGACCTATATCTTTGTTGACTTTCCACAAGAAATAAATTATATGTTTGAAATGAAACAAGGGTTGAGTAAATGACAACAATTAGTCAAAAAAGATTTTCGGTTAAGTATCCCCTGAAAGGGTTAATTTACCCAGAAATATAAATTCTGAATTTAATTAAAATTTTGTAAATTCCTTTTGTCGTTCCAAACCCCTAAGCCCTTCGTTCATCTTTGGAACACACATTATATTTTTGATGATATCAGTGAACCATCAGACCCTCGATAGACAGCAATACAGCTGAAATGACAGATATTGAAATGTCTAGACATTATCACAACACGTGCGTACGCTTTCTTCTAGGTGTAAACAACCACAGATTACCTATGTGTGCGTGCTTTGTTTGCAATGCCTTGTGACACTCCAGAGAGAATACCCTTTAATTGAATGCAGGGTCTGTCAAATAGATTGTCTAATAGGTTTGCTAATTTGAATAATCAGGACAGAAATGTACAATACGATGCTTAATAAATGGCAATGAGTTGATTCTTTTAGATGAATCTTTAGTAGCAATCTGTGGCCTGGAGATTTCTACCAAATCAGTTAACAATGCATTTTGATCTCACTCACTGGATTGATTGCAACTTTGATACCTTTGATACTACAAAATGATACCTGTAAATAAACCCTATCAAATAATGACCTTTACGATTTTCCTGCACATGCTTCATCTGAATACCTGTATTGCAGGTATGTTTTCCAAACAAACGTATATCAAACTAGTACACAAACACTTAAACATTACAATATGACTTGACATTACTGTATTACCAATGGCCTTAATATCAAATATTATATAATTAATTATATATGATTATTGATTTCTATACAAAATATTAAACAGAGAAGATTAGTTAGCTCTATGTTGAATGGATTGAGGATTTCACAGAAGATATCCTGTAATGAACAGCTGCATTCCCTCTGTCCTTGTTTAAGGGGATAAAAATTGCTTTAGAGGAAGATTAGGGTTGGCTGACCTTCTGCTTACATGCATGCCTACCTCTGTAATTACAGCTAATGGGTCTGTCAACCAAGACAAGGACTGTTAATATAAAGCTTGGTTATCGTACAGTTTCTGTATTTTTGCCCACCAGTTCTTGCCGGTGTTCATTTCCCCTGAGCAATTCAACTCAGTTTATTTATATATCACTTTCACAATACACTTTCACATAGCATGAAAGAGAATAAAGTCAAGCCAAAGGCAGTTAGAGTTGCAAGGGAAAACTCTAAAATGGTTTAGTTCGATCAGGAAGAAACCTTGAGAGGAACCAAGTTTCAAAGGTGTTTGCGCATATTTAAACATATTGTTTAAAGCCCAGATGTGATCTGGCTGTGGAATATTTACAATGATGTGTTAACATTATTACTAAATAAATGTGACAATGGTTGGTTTAGAGTCTAACAGTTAAGGCAACTGAATGTTTGTCAGATGACTTTAATGGTAGACTTAAGCTTTATATTTGAGTAATAGTGTTTTATAACAGATTAAAAAAAACAGATGGCAAAGTGATGAAATTGGCTTGACATGCTCAGATGTTCCAAATTTGGTAAAAACTCCAGCTTCTGTATTTTGAACTAACTGAAGCTTGTTTATGGAAACTTGGTATTTTGGTCTCCAACTCATTGTATTTTGGTCTCCAACTCACAGTGTCATCATGTGCATGATGACACTGGTTCAGTGATGTTTAGTGAAAGTCCCAAAATTTAAGGTGCCAGTTATGTGCAGGGGAAAACTTGACTCTTAGTGAATGATTTGTGGAATAGTGGATTATTTGTCGCATAATCTGCTCCATATATGTGGCTTTTCTGACGTAAACTTGCTCAGCAGCTCACCTGGTACAGTATTGCACTTATACAAAGCAAGTCCCATGAGACATGATAAAAGACCTCAAGCATTTGAAGAAGAAAATTGGGTGTGTTATGTTCCACATATGCTTTGTCTATTTTGTTTTAATTTAAATCTTAATGGCTTTTCTTAGTAAAGATTTTGGAAGATCAATTCTGTCCAGTCCTCTTTGATTCTCACCACACCCAGTTTAACAAATGTCTCACTTAAATGTTACGAGATCACCCCTGTTTTATATCAAGCACGTAACAGTTGCTTTCCCTCTTTTTAAAATATTGGTTAGGTTTTGGATTAGTTTAGGTGCTGTGTTATTTTCAAAGATGATACATTCTTTAAAAAAATGTGAAGCCATAGAAGAACCTTTTTGTCTAAATGGTTCCATAAGGAACCTTTTAACATTTGAAAAACCTTTCTGTTTCACAAAAGTTTCTGCATGGCGAAAGACAGTTCTTCAGATTATAAAAAGGTATGAAAGATATGGTTCTTTAAAGATTCTTTGACTGAATGGTTCTTCATGGGACCAAAAATGGTTCTTCATGTAGAGTATTAACCTTCTGGCACTACTCATTGGACATTACATTTTTCAAGTACCATGATTGGTACAAGAACTAATGTAATAACATATTGCTGATTCACGTTCATGTGTTTCAATTAAAACAATGGTTTTAGTCCCACATACAAGATATTTCACTTCGAAACGTGTAATAAGCATCAATTTCCAATGAACCTGGGTTTGTGAAGTGACTTGACTGATGGAAATATAACATGTAGCTCAACAAAGTCCCAACTAATTGAGAATTAAATTTGTTTCATGTATATTTATTGTTATTACCAACTTTATAGAATAGTTGTTGCAGCTATATTAAAAACATAGATCGAAGTAGACCTATCCAAGTCTTTGCATTTCTAGGAAGCTCCTACTGTTGGAAAATATGTAATTGCGGTTGTCAAACAGAACAAGAAAATGTGAACAGAGAAAGAAATGCCCTCTGAATGTGAAGGGTAATTTTTAGCAGCCCTGTATATTTTCACAAAGCCAACTTACTCGTGTAACATATTGCTGTGCTGCGGCTATGAGCGCATGAACATTTTTCATCCGAACATTAGCAGGCCAAAGTACACAAGACAATTACGCTGCGTTCAGTCTCTTTAGCTGTATACACAGAAAGCAAGAGGTTGAACATTTTCCACCCTTTAGAAAACTCCCATCCTCCCGGTGTCAGCTGAAAAGCAAAATCATCTGTCCTTTTTCCCTGCAAAAAAAAAAAAAAAAGTAGTCTCTTCCTTGTTTTTCTTACAGAATGTGAAAACTCTAGGAAGAGATTAAAAAGAAAGAAAATGACACAGGATGTGATTAGAAAAGACCTCCCGTTTATGATTTTGTATTAAAAGTGTGCCAAATATTTTCTCCATGGAAGGAATGTTGTCCTAACCAGTTCCATGTGAACGGTCTGGAGGGGAATGCAGTCCAATGGTTGGGCCATGGATTAGGTTTTAAAATGACTGGGAAAGAAGCATGTAGAATGAGTGAGAACATTAAGGTTTGTGTCTTACTTAAAAGTGTTGATGCTTTGAAAATGTCAAAAAAAATGTCAGGGGTGCAAGATTCTGGTCAGATACTGTTTTATCTGAGGTCAAATGTTATCCATATATTTGTATTCATTTAGACTGAATAAATAATATTTTCATACATTCTTAGAAGTGGCATTCAAGTTCGTTTAGTAGAGAGTTTAGCCAATAAAATGTCTTTTAGACTGGTTTATGAAAGTCATTCTTTCAAGTTGAGGATATTGCTTGCTTTACAAGTTATTTACAGAGACTCAGCCAGATGAACAGAGTACAGATAGATGAAGATGAAAGTGTTTGTTTGTGCTGGCATTTGGCTGTGATAAATCCCTATTCTTGGCTTTTATGGCTCTTGACATCAAAAAGACAACACAATCTTCTGTATCTCTACTGCATGCCTTGCACAGGAGGTATGATAATAGCTAAAGTCTGTCAATTGGGCAAAGAATTAATTATGTTTTTACATACGGACAAAGAACTAAAACTGCTAACCCATTAGGCAGTGGCTACACAGCATTGGATTTGCAACATCATGTTTGCAACATGAAACATCATTTCAGGTTTAAGAAGTGTTTCAATATTGCATCAACTACTGATGAACCCATTATTTTCTTCTTGAATTATCAGTTGTGTTTTTATCATGCATTACCTTGGAAGGCGTTTGTTTTTCAAACACTTTAAAATGCACAAATTCAAAAAACTTTTTTATCATCTGATCTTTTACAATATGTGCCCCTTGGAGCACAAAATAAGTCATATAGCACAGGTATATTTGTAGCAATAATTTACCCTTTCATACCCTTGAGATTTTAATGATAAAGTATCACATTTGCTTGTCCACGCTTCTCTGATGTTCGTCACATGCAGGTAAACGATTGAAATATATATTTCTTCTAGTGTTTTGATTCATTTTTTAAATAATTTGTTTTAATGTAACATTTTTTTTTAATTTACTTAATTATTAGCTTTTCATTAAACTCATAAACCCCTTGCAATTCCTTCATAAACTCAGTTTAAGAAACCTTTAAGCATTATAATATGTAATGTGCCTTATGCTGTAAATAACAACAAAC
This sequence comes from Enteromius afrohamiltoni, assembly GCA_034779775.1. NCBI lineage: Eukaryota > Metazoa > Chordata > Actinopteri > Cypriniformes > Cyprinidae > Enteromius > Enteromius afrohamiltoni. Next base: position 8,921,127 of record JAUYWG010000056.1, on the reverse strand, counting down.
TGTATATATTTTCTCACTCTTTTTATGATTATATCAATATGGTATCAATGTGAAAAACAAGATAAATCAAAGGTAATCTAAAAATAATCTGATTATATTACCTAAATTGTGTAATGTAATGGATTAATTACATTTTTGTCATGTCATTTGGAATCAGTGACAAATTACAATTTGTAAGCAATCTACCCAGCTTTATAATAGAAAGCCTGAGAATAAAGATTGAGACTGCTTAAAAGCATGCATGGGTAGGAATATAGTTCATATGAACTTTGGTACACTTAAATAAGAAAGCAATCCATCATAATTTACCAAAGTGAACCGCTATTCATGATGTGTCAAAATGTGTATCTTTGGATGCTTCCAGTCACACTAATTATAACATAAAGTGTTTCTTTAGCTGCTTGTCTCTGAATAAATTGACTTTGGAGAGCAGCTTGCATTCTTTGCATCTCTTGCAGTACATCTTCTGTGATTTGTGTTGATACAATAAATCCAAAGGGACAAAAGCTTAAATAAAATCAGGAAATTGGCATTGTCTCCCACATTACCTTCATATGAAAATTAGCTGTCACTTGAGGGCCAACTACCTGCAAAGAATCTCCAAGCTTCTTTTATCTCTGGAAGACAACATATATTTTATTGATGAGCAAACAGTTAGTTTGTTAGTATAGTTTTTATTACCATTGTTCTAAAAAAAGAAAGTTTTTTTCATATATGTTCCACAAAAAAAAAGATGTCATACAGTAGTAATTGATAACTTTAAAGAATTGAAATTTATGTGTGAACTATCCTTTTAAGTTTATTAAAAAAGCCAGCGGTAACTTTGACCTGTTTAGAAAGGCAGTTGTTAGAATATTCTATTTATTTTTGTTTATATTCATAGGGGAAGATAATCAGCTTCAAAACATGCTCTAGGCAAACAAGACTTCCCATAAAAATGACTAATATTCTCTCGGTATCCAGCTCCTCCGTTTCATAATGATTATCGAATTTGAGCAAAAGGGGAACTCACCAATCTAATTTCCCAACTGAGGTCCTTTCAGGTTTGTCAGAGTCCATGTAGGTCCACTCAGTTAACACTGACGCTCTGTTAGTGAACAAAAAGACATTATAAGAGTGATTGTACTGTGGTAGGCTTGCTCATGATTGTGCTGCCTATTCAGTTGACCCTAGCTCCACCTTTAATCAAAATGTCTCTGTGAAATCTCATGTTGTCCTTGTAGACAATGGCGTATTTTATGCTCAGATCTCAGAAGAAGATATCTGTGTTTGTTATTGCTCTTGCTCATTTAGAGCTACAAGAACCTTCATAGTCTCATGCACGGACTGTAACAGTTTTGATGTTAATCGGTTCCAAGTGGTGGGCAAGTTTAAAATGACCTTCATAACAATTTGCATGCAGTATAAATATTTGAATATACCACATGGATTGACCATCGTCTCTTGCCCTTTATCTTCAAAGCTTTAATGAGCTCCTTTGAGATATAATGTATACAGATATCTACACCTACAGATCTTATGCAAATGTAAAATTTTATCAGCTTTCATGGAGTGAAATTTGATGGTAAACCAGTTCTGCATTAATTTAAAGAGTTAGTTCACGCAGAAAAAAATAATATGTCATTAATTACTCATCCTGTTCCAAACTCAATAAGACATTCGTTTACCGCCACATGAAAAAATACTATAGTCATTTATAGTAGTGACAGTGTGCATACGTAAGTCCTATGCGCAAGTCTCAGAGCTTTCACTGTTTCTATAGCAACCAGGACTTCTAATGGCAACTGCAGTAACATGCTGGCTTTACTGATTAGCAGTTGGCTCTTTTGCTCAGAAGGCGGGGCTTCATTTGATAGAGCATCCATATTGAGTGTTGCATTTTTCTCCATTCAAAACTATACGAGTGACATTTACATTTATTTATTTAGCAGACGCTTTTATCCAAAGCGACTAACAGGTAGGGAAAGACAACAAGCATTTAGTCCTAAAGAGGCAAAAACAACTTGGAAGTGCTCATAATACTGAATAACTGGCAATGTTCAAATAAGTGCATGCTAGAAAGGGAAAGAAAGAGTAGAGTTAAGTTTTTTATGATGTCAAATAGTGTTGAAAGAAATGGGTTTTCAACTGTCGTTTGAAAGTAATAAGGGAGTTGGCATTTCGGATGATGATGGGAAAATCATTCCACCTGCCAGGAACGGTGGACATATCTTGGTTATTCTATAGTCTTTGGCACAGTGCATGCAATGTGGTACTCTTGATAATGGCAGAAAATTTGTTGAAAGTAATTATTTTTGTTTTCTTTGTGCACAAAAAGTACTCTCGTAGCTTTGTAAAATTATTGTTGAACCAATGATGTCACATGGATTACTGTAACAATGCCCTAACTACATTTCTGCTACATTGCTCTCTATGAAACTACTCTAAAAAAGGTATAAAAACTGTTACTGGGACAGTATCCTATTAAGGTTTTGTCTTTGTATATACTACTGTACCTAAATGGCTTGTATTAGAACCTTTTGAAAGGGTACTGCCCCAGTGATATTATTTGTGTGCAGATCTTCTTGATACCAAACCAGGACAAATCTAGGAACATTTGGGACATCATTGGGTAGCGATTTTAGCTAATCAGAATACTTTTGGTTTCCTGGCACCAAGAATGTCAAATGTTCTGCATACTGCCTAATTAAGCAGTAGTCTGACTACAGATAAGATCAGGTTAACAGTCAAGGAAATCCTAAAACCATCAATCAGAATCGTAACTATTCTAGTCTTCCTGCCCATTGACAAAAAGTTAGACACCAAAATTACAAATTTTGGTTTCGACAACCACTATTAAAATCTTCTTTTAACAACACTGTTTTTACTACTTACCAACTAATTGTCTAGCTAAATACTTCTGGAGAAAGGAGAGGATTCATTCAAAGTTCTCAACTTAAAAGTTCTTCATACTGTTTAGAAACTTCAAACCTGTAACCTGTTATGTTTGTGGTGGCTGTAGTGCAACACTGCCAAATACTTTTGGAGAGAAAACCACCCTGAAACAAACAAACAAGGTCTACAAATGACTGTGTTTGTGGCTAGACAAAAATTCAGCAGAAATCTGGTGATTTCTGTGCGTCACAGATTTCATAACATAGTGTGGTTGAATTATATGACTTGTGACTACATTTTAATTTTCTGTGACAGTCATAAAATAAAAACATATAGACTGGGCCTTTTTATGGAATTGCTTTTACAGTGCTCTCAATCATGCTCACATCTGCAGAATTTATGAAGACTATAAAACTAATTTGATGAATTTATGTTTGTGTGTTTATTTTAAAGAGAATACCCACAATAAGTGAAATAATGACAAACAGTCTTTACCGTCTTGTGCCGTACGAAACAAGCACAACAGCTTGTAACTTCAAGAGACAACTTTGTAACTTATTTACTTCTCAAATGTATATACATGCCTTAAAGATACATATTACCACTTCAGGGTGCTAATATGCAGTATTAGACATAAGACATAGATAAGGTATAAGGTTGTCTCTTTGTTACCCAAATGGCAAACTGATGCACCCATGAAGGTAGTAGTGGGAAAAAAAGCATATTTCTTTAACTGTAATTATCTCTTTCGATGCAGGATACTGATGGAGACGCATCTGCTGAACTCATTGCCCCCCTGAAATGTCATTGTAAAGTGCCTGTGTTTGCTTTTCTGAATCTTCATTTCTCTGTCGCATATAACATACAGACACATTCAACAAGGGTTAAAGCTATTGTTCTGATTCCAGTGGGCACTAATTCGCTAAGTACCATGAGTCAGGCCCTCCTAATTCAATCATGAACTCAAACCCTCAAATTGAGATGGATAACACTGCTGTACGCTGCAGATGATGTGCTCATTTGGAAAACCACAGCAAATTTCCAGATATTTCACCCAGCTTCTCAGCCTTGTACTGGTCACAGAAAGTCTGTTTGGGCTCATTTGTAAGTTTGCCACCTCCATGGGTGGTCTAAAGTTATTTTTTTTCTGTTTGGTGTTTGCGCAGTGTTGGAGCACTTTGTTATTCTGGCATGTCTTTCACAGCTCTCAGAAATGAGTAGACTTTTCTTTTGCACCGCCTTTTTCTAAAGAACAAATCTTTGTTTTCAAAAATGTTCCTTTATAATGTCAGCCTCATTCTCCCCACATAAAACACAGTCTGTTGGCATAGCCTTTACACGTATGTTGACAGCGCAGATTTTATGTAACTTTATATAACTGTTTCAAGTAGCGCACACATATATTTCTGTCTTCGTATCACTTCTGGTTTTGATTGAAATATAAGTTTAGTTAGTAAAGAATTCAATCAGCAGTTTTTTTCTGGGACATGTTTCAAACCAATTATTTGTGGCTTTCTAATTTTCCATGGCACATTATAATGTTTCTAGCATTTAAAATGTTTGTGCATGGATACAGTTTAGTAGTTATTTTGGAGTTTCTCTAACCTAGACAATCTGAAGATGATTGTTCAGTTTTGGTAAAATGACGTTAGTGGAAGCAGCTGTTTAGGGAGGGATTCCTGTTGTCATGCAGGTCAGGTCATGTTGACATAGCCTCTCAGGAAATCAGGTGAGACAGGGCACCATAGTTGGATAGATGTTGTTGGATCATTACAGGATGATACAGGGTCATGTGGACTTCAAATCAGGACATGGAGTCTCACAGAGGTCAGTGTTTGTCCCAGTGGGTGAATTGCATTGGGTGTATGATGAGGGTACATGTCATGCTTTTATTTGCTGGTCAAACAAAGCAGCTCAGTGGAAATTGATGACATGAAGACTTGGTTTTTCTTAACATCTGTTGCTGGTTTTGTTGCACTGATTTGTTCTGTAGATAATTTTACATTTTGTTTTGGTCATTTTTGTTGTCTAGTCAGGAAGGTTTGTCTGGGCATCAGAATTGCTTGCATTATTGTTGAATGTTTTTCAAAAATGTTGCCCCCTTGTGTGCAGAGTTCAAACCACAGTACTGGTGCCTGCAATGTGCTTTTCTTCTGTCTTTTCCACACTTGGAAGTTTGAACGTAAGCAGTAAAATAAAAGCTGTGGCCCTTAAAATCTATCCATGTAAGGAATTTGGACTTATGCCTGGGATTTTTAACTCAGGGAGTTTACCTTATTTATTCTAACATGATTGTTTGGGTTTTTGGATTTCATTGCCCCTGCCGTGGAGGAAATTGCTCTCTCGCCTGCTGGTTTTGAAATAGAATTTTATTTTTGAAAGAAAAACAAAGTACAACTATGGTTTTTCTTCGACTGTTGAACCCTTTCAGTCCCAATTATCTCTTACGTCTGCTGTTCTCATCCTGTGTCGCACGTGAATAAACATTTGAGGGGTAAAAGAAGCTGAAACATTCAATGCTCTGAGATAACAATCAGTGAAAGTACAGCTCTTATCTGCAGCCTGCTAGCCTGAATTGAGTGCATGTGTGTCTGCCTGTCAGTCATTTTTGTGTGGTAGGCAATTATGATTATTTTTATTTTTGAGATTCTTAAGTCTTGTCATGCTCCATTAATTCACTGTTCACTCACCCATGAACAAAATAACCAAATAATTGTATTTGCTCACTGTTCTTGTGGTAACTTTGGGTGAACTAGACCTATCCCTTTAAGATAGTCTTGATCGGAATTTGCATACAGACAATAATATTTTGTTGCTCTCATCAGAAATGTGCACCATGTTGCTAGGAGACGCATGACAAACGAAAACAATATGTTCTAAAATTGACTCAAGATATTAAATATGTTTGATATCCTCTGACTGGATGGAATCAAAGTCTGAAGCTAAAAAAATCAAAGTCTGTGACCATCACTACTCTATTTTTTATTAAATCCGTCATCTCAAATCTTCAGAATGGCTTTGACTTTCAGCAACAGATGTCAAACTGACCAGACTGTAAATTGGAAAATTAGGGCAAGAATTATGTAGAGTATTCCAGCCATGTAAATATTAATTATTTGAGGAGTTTAATATTTAATTAGTTGTTTGAATTAGCAACGTTTTTTTTTCCCCAAAAGCATGCTATAATGTAAATTTTGTTTCATCTGAAGTGACTCAAAAATAGAGATCTGCCTATATTAACATTTTGGCAAAAACAATAATTTGATCATTAATTAAGAAATGGCTGATAACAAATGCAATAGATCTATTTTAACTAAATTAAAGATAGCATTTTAAATATTTAATTGTCATTCCTAATGTAAAATTGCTAAAGATTACATTTAACAGTTATTATAAATTTTTATTTTAAGTGATGTGTATTTAAATTATATGGTATTTGTTGTGTCTAAAGGACCCCACAAATTCAGTTCAATTTATCTGTCCAACTCATGGCCACGTGAGGGTCTCTTTTGTTGTCTGTATGCTCATTTGAATATTATCCACTCAAGGTTAACTACAAAATTGCTGACCTTAAATATGGCAACAAAGTACTGTTTGTCTTTTAGTATATCAGTCTTGCTGAAAATAGGCTTTTAGTGCAATCGGTAGTGATGTAAACCTCCTTCTTTTTCCCCTCCCTTGATACCAATTCCCTAATGGTTCCTGTCATCTAGCCACAGTGCTTGTTTCCTCTTTCTCATCCAGCCAGAAGTGAAGTTTACCTGCCCACTCTTCTAATCTCTATCGTGCACTTCTAACCCAGAAAGAAAAGACAGTGTCCCTTCTGTCCTCCATATCTCTCAACCTCTTTAGTGCTCCTTTTATCAATGTAAAATAATTACCTTGAGGAAACATGACTGAGGTACAAGATGGGTCAGGCGGAGCATCACTCTTCTCTTCTCCTGTGCCAGCCTAAGCCCTGGCAGTCTCACTAACTGTACATAAAGGAATTTCTTGGAGTACTTTATATCAGTTTCGAGTCCCCCTTCATCCACCTCTACCAGCACCACCAGCTAGCAGATGCCAGGCATTCCACTTTAAGGTTATAGTAGATAAAGCTTGGGCTCCATCACCCGAATAATATGCCACATTGAAGCTAAGCCAAGGCCATGTGCTTATCATGATATAGCATTGAAGAAGAACAGCGATTATTTATTTATTAAAAAAATTACAACTTATATACTTCTCACTTACCTCAAACACTCCTCTTTTCTAGCTCTGAGTGAACTCTGTTCTGGTTCATGACAGTTAAGCCGGGCTCACACTACAGGAGTTTTAAAATCCTAACTGATTATGGAATCTGGTTGCAGCACACACATAAGGAGTATCTTTGCTCCTCAACTCAACCATGCACACACTACAAGATATAATTAAGATTATTAAGTCAGATGAATGCCTCACATGATTTCACGCGGGATAATTTTACATTTTCAAACTTGCAGCTTTCTGTACTCGCCCAGTACATGCGATTTCACTCCAGCGCTTCTCTTTCTCCTTGTTATGTGTTTTTCACACATTATTCAGACCGTTCTGTTACTAGTTACAGCAGATGTTTTGCTGTTGTAAAAGTACTGACGTAATCATATAGCCATCATCATCCTGATGATGTACATGTTGATATTATCGGAGCGGCATCGAAAAGATCAGGAGGTGCAAAGTTCCATCGATGAACGCCTCACATTACCAGGTAATTAGCCAGAATTAAGGATAGGTCTAAAAACTCCATTCTAATTTTCTCCTCCAACTACAAAACCATCCTACATTGCTGCAGAAGTTCCTACCCATTGTTTAAAAACATGCAAAGATCAAACGCCCTTTGCAAAATGGTAAAAAAAAAACACTACTGTATATAAGATGATTTAGGATTTTGAAGTTGGAGGAAAGAATGAGATGGGAGTTTTTTTACATACCCCAACTGTCATAAACCGGGAAAAAAGAGTTTCACACAGAGCTAGACAAGACAAGCTATTAAAAATAGATAAAAATGATACAAATTGTAATAACCAATAATCATTTCACTAGATAAGACACTTCTTCCTCAGCTGGGATCATTTAGAGCTCTCTGAAGCTGCATTTGAACTGCATTTTGGTAAATTCAGTACCACCATAGAAGTTATTTGGAAAGAAAACCTGAAAGATGTATATGCGACTGAAGAAAGAAAGACATGTAGATCTTAGATGACAAGGAGGTGACTATATTATCAAAAAAAAATTTATTCTATAAGCAAACTACTTTTACTGTGAAATTTTGCCTTTGGTCTAGACCAGTGCTTTCCCTGGAGGGGACATTCTAAAACACCTAACGTTAAAAACGTTTAATGTGGCTTACGCACCTAAAAACTGATGAGGGAAACCCTAATTTCTGTCAAACCTTCCTTGTAATAATCACTAACTACTGTCAAAAGAACGACCCTTTATTTGACAGATAAAGTGAATAATATCACGTTAAGCGTTTTTGGCTGAAAAATTTGACGGTTTTTAAGGAAACGTCCGTTAAGCCACATTAAGCTATTTCCTTATAATGGACTACTTTAGGGGAGAAAACGCTTAATGTGATATTCACTTTATTTGTTGAATATGGAATCGTTCTATTGACACAGTAGTAAGTGATTATTACATAGAAGGTTTTACAGAAAAGTGGGTATCCCTCGTCGGTTTTTAGGTGCGTAAGCCACATTAAGCATTTTTCATGTTAAAAGTTTTAGAATGTCCCCCCTGGAGGACCCCCTGCCCTGCACATTTTGTAAGTCTCCCCAAACAGACACACCCAATTTAGTTTTTGCAGTCTCTTCTAATGAGCTCATGAGTAGAGTCGGGTGTGTTAGATGGGAGACATACAAATTGTGTAGGGCAGTGGGTCCTCCAGGACAGGTTTGGAAAGCACTGATAGACAAAAAGAGCATAAGGACTTATTGACAAATGCAAATTTATGGTGGCACTTTCAGAATAGCACCTGACTTTGAAATTGCATTGCTCATATTAAATCAATTAAACCATAGTTTAAGCTATATCTCAATTTACATTTCACCCAATGCATCACCAGAATTTTCTCCTCCCATTTTCTACTAGTAATGCTTCTTTCCTTTCTGCACTACCTGCACTGATATCAACAGCTCCACTGGGTTCTAGGTTGCCAAGTTGAGGTCATAAATGGGTTGAAATTTGTATGATGTGTCAATTGTTTGAGAATAGTGTGTTTCATACCGGCAACTGGATAACCATGGAATATTGTATGTTGACGATTACAGGAAAACATTTTTTACCATAGGTGAATGTCAAATATGCCCAGTTTTTCTAGAAACATTAAATATACGGGATAAATTATTTAAACTATTAAATTGGGATGATAGCAAGATATTAAATCTGAGATTTCTGGGAGAAACTGGAGGTATGACAGGAATGATAATGGGTTGCATCCTTTCTCACATTTTAGTGTTCACTGGTTGTTACATTTTAAAGCCCTCAAGACACTTGTTTTGCATCAGTTAAAATGACAAAGAACTTCCCCTGATACAAATTTAGAATTCAGTGGTTTACTAGCGCCTCTAGTGGTGTGGTGGTGTCTGCCTTTTCTTCTGGTTTTTCTCTCCTAATAGCTCTGCTGAGAGGTAATGGGCTGTGAAAGTGCTTGGTTCCACCCAAAACATATTAACATACAAGGACACAGTGAGGCCTTCAGTAAAACACACAGTCCCACACATGAGCACAGATTCAACAAACTGGAGCCCTGGGTGGGGTGTCAACCGTCACAGGTGTCACTGCTTACTTTTAGCCCCTGGCAGACGTGTAAAGCAAAACAGCTTTTCTGATGCAATGCCGTGGCATTCAGATTTGTGATGGCTGTTTATTTTTATATACTTCGCTCACAGAACATAACAGGGTAAAAGAGAGGGGGGAACTCTTATTACCAGGAGAGTTTCCATGGGGCGATTTCACCTTGTAAACGCAGGGTGGAGGTGATGAGGTCATGAGTTGCTTTGTGAATGAGCTCCAGTGGCAGGCCGCCCCTTCTCCTGCTCTCCAGATCACTTTACTGAGATGTGCAAAAAACACCCTGACACCTGGGTGTGAATGGCAGCCTACAACTCAAAACCGCACACACAGGATACTATTGATGACATCACAAGAAGACGCCCGGAAAACTCATCTGTTCCTCCATAAAGTCTGTAGAGACTGTAAGGGCCTTTTCAATGCAAGTAAGACACTGATGCTGTCATATGATTAATGAGCCTATATTATGACAGTTGTTGATTCAGGATATTCAAATTTGGATAAGCTTTTTTCCTTTAAAGGTTCTTACACAAAACTGTTATACTGTTAAAGCAGCTGTTAACCAGTTTTCAGCACAATTTCAGCTTGGGAAAATGTTTTAGAGCTCTGCAGCTTGAAAAATTGACATTTAATATATGAGAGGCCAATTAAGTGTTAAAATTGTATTAATAAATTAATTTTTTTAAGACTGAAATATCACACTTGTAATTAGGATATCTCTCTCGAGTTTTTTCCCCAAAAAGTAGGAATTCTAAATCAAAAAGTTAAAATTAAATAATTGAAAATGCATAATTTTTTTGCATCATTTCAAGTAATTTTGAGACCCCATTTAAAGTTTTCTGAGACCCTCTAGTGGGCCTGGCCTTTTGATTGAGAATCACTCTTTAAATGGGATAGTTCACCCATAAATCAGTTATCTCTTTGTAAAGTCTGATGTTAAACATGACCTCTCTGCATCAGGATCATTCTATCAGATCCCAAAAGCAAACCACACATTGTGCAAATATATTTACTATGTACTATAATACTACTAAAATATTATATCATGATCCTAATCTTTATCTCCACAACAAACTCTTAGTTGGCCAAACAGTGATTCATCTTTTATGAATAATTGTACTTTTTATGAATAGTAACCAGATAGCACTGGAATAGCCAAGATACTAGTGTACTTTTATTGTTCTGTTGAGACATTCAAAATATATAAATATAGTATTACTATGCAGGGTGAGTACATGATGACAAAATCAGGAACTGTCCCTTTAACAGTATTCCATTAGTCATAGCAAGAACAAAATGTTTCTGTGGACATCAAGACCAGTGATTCGTTGAAGTGGTTCACTGAAGGATCTTTGACTGTTTACTTCAGTTAATGGCATGATCATAAGCTAAGATTATTACGTTTGGGAGCAAAACCAAGGTCTGTTTTCCCTTTGCAAAGCAATGTTCATACTCATTTCAATATCTGATAATCTTTGAGTGACTCTCATTGAGAAAATTGCTTGGATAGATCAAACGAACCAGCAAAGAACACAAAAAGCCATTGCTATTAAAGTTTGTGGCTAATGATGGTCTTCAAAGCCCCCAACCCACTGAGAATGGTCATTACAAAAATATGCTTGTCCTCATAGGAAACAGTTCACCTGGTCATGAAAACTAAGAGCTTAGTCTCGCCTCACTCCTTTTAATCATGCATACGCAGAGGTAGCCAACAACATCGTTCAAGAACACAATAGGTTATATTTATCCAGCGCTAGTAAAGGTTTGAATTCACACGAGAGCATTAAATCTACTGTTAAAAGAGTATTTGGGTTCAGTACGAGTTGACAGCATTTTTGCCATGATGTTGATTACCACAAAGCAATCATTTACAGAAAAAGAGAGAGAAGAAAAGTTGTGGTTATGGTGAGGTGCAAACAATGGAAGCAAATGGGGCCCATTTCTGAAGAATTTAAAAGAAAGGTGAAGTTTAAGAAGTTTAGAACTGTTATTATGTGTGCAATACTAGAGCTGTAAAATTGTTCTTCTAATTTATATTCTTTTTTTCACAATTTTATATGGCAACAATGCTATGTGTTACAAAATGTATACAATGTAATTTAAAAAATAAATAAATAAATCAAAAAAGTCAAAGGAATTCGTACAAAGGAACCCTGCCCCAAAATTTGACCGCCAAAGAATGAGGTCATATGAATTAGTTCAAATTAGCCACATTGTAAAATACGTACGAATTGGCAGTGAGATAGCACTGGAATTAGCATATAATTTTGTTTCATCGCTTTCAGGCTTTGTCAATACCCAAGCAAATGCAAATGTGTGTTTTTTTGTTTTTTTTTAACATTGATTCCAACTTTCAAAGCCTGCCGCATGATTGCAGTGCATGTAAACAGCTCAGTAATTAGTCACATGCCTCTTTATTGTCTGTTCCCTTACTTATGCACCACATAAACTCAGGTTAGCATCTGATAACGAACTTAATATTCAGCCATGTCAGGGGCTGCATGGATGGAAGGTATCCAGTGGCTAGTCTTAGCCGTAGCTCCCTCCGAGCACAATGCACCACTTGTTGCTCCGTCTCCTCTGGCATGATCCAAAGCCATATCAGGCCCTTTCCGAGGCTCAAAATCCTCCATTTTTCAGTGCATGCTCAATCTAATCTTGGGTTTTATGATTGGATATTACGATTAAGTTGGCATTGCAATTTATCTACTGATCATATATGTTGCACAGTGGCTAATTGGAACTGAATGAGCTCATTGTTATCAAAAAAGCACATCAGATGAGGAGCAAAGCAACACGCTGATGGTTAATTTAGGTCTAGATAAGAAATTCTGTAACAGTGCTTGTTCTTACACACTCTTCGCACAATTATGCAAGATAATCAAGGGATTTTTATTCCTGGAGAATTCCAAATGGGTAATAGGGGCCATTAACTGTGCTAATGCGTATCTCCGATTGTATCCTCAAAACGCTGCTTTACACATTCTGAATTAAGCATTTGTACATATTATCGCAGCAATTCATCCGGGAAAGGTTCCACTTGAGAACTGTTGCTAAGTGGTTCGCAGTCTAGATCAGTCAGCCAAGAAATTTAATCTCATCTCATAAAACTGATTGGTTTAATTGGCTGAGAGTCTGGCAAGATTACACAAAAACAGACTTCCAGTGTACTTGCTGCTGCATACGTGGTTATAATCTTGTGCTGGAACGTTTGGGACAGCAAATTTGAGCCTTTTTGTAAAAGAATGCATTTGTCAAGGTGAAATCGATGCACTGTGAGCAGTGCCAGCACAGTCAGAATTTTCCAAAAGGTGCTTTCTGGGAAAGATTTGTCTGTTTGTATGAGTGCATTTGTTTGCAGATGTTTATGTTGGAGGTGGGAAAACAAGGGCTTAAATGGTTACTGGGAAAAGAGGAGGGGTGCAAATCCATCCCTTTACTCCACCTACCCCACCCCATCCTCTATACTGCTTCCTTATTCTGCCTGGCCACAGACACTTGCCTTTTGTATGGAGGGAACCAGAGAAACAATCCACTCTCTCTAATTGGAAAAAAATACTTGCAAGAGAAGGGACTGGGAGCTTCCAGGTGCTTTGCTCCCAGTTAAAAGCCCTGTAAGGAGGTCCTCTTCTTGCCTGGAGTCAGGAGAGCCACTGCCTCGTGAAGTTGAGCACCCTGCCTCTCACATTCTCCCTCTCCCTCTCTCTCTTTCGTTCTCTCTCCCTCCTACTTTCCACCCTGTGAGAGTGCACAGAGATTCAGAAGGTGCGTCTGAAATCTACTTGTATCCAGGCTGGGGACAGCATCACAAGGACTTTTTCCCCTTTGCTGCGACAAGCACGTGGACTTAATTTTCACCAGAGACAGAAATAAGAATAAGAAGGAGACTGGCACCTGCCACTGAGAAGCAGAACTTTCTCTAGAGTTGTATTCGTCCTTTCTGCGCGTATGTACACAATATTTGATTGCGACCAAGTGCCAAGACATTCCCGAGACTTCCCTGTCTGCTGGGATCCCGTCACATCTTCTCAAGTTATTTCTCCAGAGATGACTGTCTGAAGAAGGATCGCCGAAAAGAAGCCACCTGACCTGCAGAAGTTACCTGCCTGAGTAATTGAGGTGAAGCAGAAGGGTGAGGTAAGTTCATATCTGAATCTTTCATTTTCCTTCCCCTCCGGGTGCAGGCATATGTCATCTGAAAATGTTTTTCATATCCCGTTGCTTCACAGCAATTGAATCCAAATGCAAGACAGGGAGAGAGAGAGAGAGAGAGAGAGAGAGAGGGAGGAAAAACAGTCGGGTTCACATCTCAATCATGAGACCAACATAATTCTCAGCGCACTGTTACACACAAGGCAGATTAACAGAATGTTTTAGTGCTTTACCACCATTAATCTCTGCAAAATATGTGGCGCATTTTTCTAAACAGAGCCATGTGGCTACCACTGCATTCATGCTGATTCTGCTAGTGTGTGTTTGTGGTTTGCGTGTGCTTGTGGCTGGATAGGTTGTGTGGTTCAGGTAGTGTGGTAGGTCTCACAGCTGTTTTGGAGTTTGGAGAGGGAGAGAGTTATATAACTGCAGCAGTCTCACTCTCACTGACACCTGGGACTGTTTGGACTGTACTCTGTTGCGCACCAGTGCCACTCACTTAAATGTTGCTCCGCCCACAGTGTTGTATAGTCCATGCCCACTTTTTAGCTTCTGACATAGTCCACTTCAGAAGTTAAATTGTGACATTAAATCACTCTTTTGAAGTCAACATGAAGAAAATGGGCGTTATCATTGTTGTTGTTGCTCTTTTTATTCTGAAAGTGCTTTGACCTGTCAGACATTTCAGAGGCTTAAATCACATTAAATCTTTTAAAGTCAACATGAATGTTTATTTTTATAGTTAAATCGTCACTTTTAAAGTTGACATGGAAGCAAAATGCACCCTATATTATTATTTGTTATTATTAATAATAATAAGGTGTATAGGTGCAGGTATAGTTCACTTCAGAGGCTAAAACTAACTGGATGCTATTCATCATTAGTAATAGTAATAAAAATGGCCATGTATTAGGAACCTTGCCAATAAATCTTGCCATTTTTAATTCTTCTATTTTAATAGTCTAATAAATATGTCTCCAAAGGCATTTCATGTTTACTTGAATGGAAAGATCCAGTGTTGTTTTTTCAACTTTTGAAGTATCTTCGTCAGCTGTAGCTTCACACCTCACCGAGTTTTGTACATGATGTTTTGTCATAATATGTCAAAAAAGGACTAAAAGAGGTTTTCCACACATAATCCACTACTGCACATGGCATTAGCTCCATGCAGCAGTCTTAATTTCAGACGGAGAGCGAGAGAGGACTGTGAGAGAGAAGGGAATGTGCTTTCATAATACATTCTTCACCAAGAGCACTGGGGAATAGTATTCAATAATACTTTTTTCTCGTCTGAGTAGCAGGGCCCAGCTTCTACAGAACTGAAAAAGACCCAGTCTGGAAAAGACGGCATGCTCTCCTCTAAAAACATTTGGCGCCTCAACATGATGGCTTTCAGGAGGAGAAGCGGTTGAGGTCTGACTACGAACCTGTGCGTCAGTGCCGCTAGGGCTACCACATTACACAAGCCTCCGACGTGACCTGAACCCCTGAGTGGAAAAGAGAGGTTAGAGAAAATGTGTCCAAAACACTCCACAGATAGAGGGCCCATCATCCTCACACACATTCTGATTCCGCCGTCTGGAAACGATCCAAGTCTTCTACTGAAGATGGGATGCTGTCTTCTGTGGTTAGTTCAGAGCACAGGAAAGTCAGCTGTGAAGTATGATGTGATTTTATGATGAATGTGTCTCATCTGGTCCTGTTATCAGGAGATGCAGCAGACAGCGTCCCACCTCTCTGACTGCAATTACAGTGATAGCTTCAATCCACCAAACACCTCACTCGTTCTCGCACATACTTTGACTCTTCTCCCCACATACACATTTCGGGTTAGATAAAGCCATGGGAGATCTGTTATACCTGGTGAAAGCTATTCCTTTTCATTCGCAGTTTGTCAATTTAAAATCTGAAATTTTGCACATGGGACCATAGACATTTTTCAGCCAATCACCTGAGCTGTAAATGTCATGTGAGTAATCTCTCCTGGAGCTGCAGGAAAATTACATCATGACTAGTCAATTTCAAGATTTTAGTGGGATAGTTCACCCCCAAAAAAATTAACATTCTGTCATTTACTCAACCTCATGTCGTTCCAAACCTGTATATATAAAAAAAAATATATATATATATTTTTTTTTTATTATTCCTTGGAACATAAAATAAGATATTATATTTTATTTCTGCTTTATTTTGCTTTCTTAATGTTTTTATAAAGATGTTTTGGGGATTTTCTTTGGTCCTGATAACGTACTTCTATGAGCACAGGCTAACAGGGCCATGCTAACCACTCAATTGCTGGGACTGCTTGGGCAAAGGACACAAAGGCAAATACTTTGGCAGTGTGTATCCATAATGACGAGGCAATGCTGTAACCATGGATACCTACCTTTGGGATGGCCCAATTACTCTGCTGACTGCTTTTTATGATGTCGGTTGGCTCTGCCAGGCTGGACCTGATGAAATGCATTTCTTTCTTTATTACATTACATGACTTCAACTGACCTGACGGAGGCTTTTATATATGGGCCATTCATAATTGGTGCACGCTTATTGGTTGTGCTGGTCAGTAAGCCTTTGTCCATGTCCAACCATCTGCCTTGTTAATTCTGGGACAATTTTCAGTCACTGAATCTTGTTTATAAGGTCCATCACCGACATTGAGAACCATATTTCCCTGTGCTTTAGATCCCTTTATCTCAAGGTGGATGTAAATGTGTGCCCTGGAGAAGTCATATCTGAGAAATAAAAAGAAGCAAAGTTTATCCAAACCATTATAGATGTCTCTTTTCATTCAGCTTGTAATGGCTTGCTGCAGATTCAATTCCCATTTGAGTTTTTTTTTTTTTTTACAGTGCAACGGAGGAAAATGATACGAAATCCATTACACATGCTCAATCAGTGGGAGAGACTAGACAGAGAATCTGGCCCAATGCAGAGTAAGAAGCATATGGGAAATGTTGGACACACCAATAGGTTGAACTTTTACTTTGGGTTTATGAGAGGCGATGTCTTGTATTGTGGCCAGCAAACCCTCACCAAAGGTGAAGGAATATGTACGTGTAGGACAGGAATTGAGTGTCAAACTTATAAAGTATGTGGACTGTCATGTACTGTCATAATCCTTTCATCTTTTTTACTTTGTTCATGAACTTACTGATGCTTGTTTGCCAACCAAGCCAAATGTGTTCCTTCTCTGGTGAGAGGACCAGTAATCCACCTTTTTTGAAGTATAGTGCCACTAGAGGGCAGAATTTCTGACCTTGACTGTGCAAACCCTGTTACATGGGAATGCGAATACACACAGACTCACAGTCTGTGCCTCTGGTCCTGTGTGTGCATCTGAGAAATTTTAGATGACAAAGGCCTCTTTTCTTTCTATGAAAGTTGCAATGTATTTGTTTATTGTATCTGAAAAATCCATTGGTAACACTTCATAATAAGTTCTTTAGTTTATCAGCTTAATTTACTTTGTTGACACTGCTTGAAATATTGAGGCGATATTTCACCACAAAATTGTTTTTTTCCTGAATTTTTCTCATGTTTTTCCAAACGTCTATGATTTACATTCTAAGAACATTAAAAAATATATTTTGAGAAGTGATTGCCCATACAGTGGAAGTCATACAGTCAAAACAATTTTTCAAAATATTTTAGTCCAAAATAAAGGTAGGTGTTTTTTTTATTTTTTTTTTTATGAATTATCCCTTTAGGACCTGATTTTCTACATTTTATCTTTAATAAAGGTTTATTTGACCTTATTGCACTGGCAAATGTGTATCTGTAAGTGTTTAAATGCACTCGTATTACAGTTTTATTTTTAAATTTATAGATATTTTTACTGGAAAACAAAAGGATCATCAAAAGGATTTGTTTTCCACTGTATAGATTGACTTTAATTCTTATATATTTACTATACCCTAATTATTATAGTATTATATCAACAGTACATTGTTAGCTCATGATACCTAATGCATGAATGAAACTTAATAAAAAGTGTAATCAATTAGTCTATATTTTACTTTGTTTGGCCTACGACCATGTCATACTCTGTTATTTTGAGCCCATTAATGTTGGCAGAAAGGTTCTTCTCATCAACCATGTGGTAACCTTCATACCTCCTTTATTTGGTGTTCACTTTAAACAGGAAATGAAGGAGAATACCACTCATACTCCGGGAAAAGCATATGCCTGACTGTGTTACGTTCCAGGAACTCACGCCCCCATCTCTCACCATTACCATTAGTTTCTAGATGTTTTTCGCTCACCAAGAGAGAGGAAAAGCAGTCCTGTTCAATGGTGCTACAAGCCATTCCTTTGAGGAACTGTGCTTTTCCTCAAAGTCTTTGTGATGGGGCTCTGCAGGGTTCGTTCCTTCCGCCCATTCTCCACTTAAGGTATGACGGACGAAAGAAAAACAGCGAATGAGGAATTACCCTCAAAGCTGTCGGAAACAGCGCTTTGGCATAAGCCGACTCTGCAATCAGCAATGTGCTTAGCCTGCGTCACCGATTAGACGAGGGTGCGTGCCTTTGTGAGGGAGTGTGTGAACATTTCAGACCTTAACGAATAATGCTGCCGGTCGCTTAATCAAACATCCTGTTGCATGAGGCTTCATTCCAGTGGGTTGTGCACGGATTGGTCTGGATGAGAAAAGAGGTGCAAACACATCCAGGAAAGGGGAGGTTATCTATGAAGGCCAATGGGTTTATTCTTTGGGCGCTAGGGTGTGAAGATGTCAACTGTTTGATTGACTGAGTGGAAAGGTGTACTGCCCTGCACAGATGTGTCTGTTTTGTTATTCTCAGTAGGACACAATTGAACAAATGCTTGCGGAAATTAACAGCTTTAATTTAAGTCTGATAAATGCGGCACAGATCTGGGCTTAGATTCAGGGTTGATTTAAAATATCATAAATCACATAAAACTATGTGAATGCACTGGGAAAAAAAAATTATCAGTATGTTTGATATATATATATATATTTTTTTTTTTTTTTTAATCAAGATAAACTCTCTAAAAACAATATATACTTACTATGTGTGTATATATGTATATTGAAAGTAAATTGAAAGTAAATATTTTAGTTTAATTTGTATTAATTTATTAATTTAGTATACATATATTATATATAATAATTATACATGTGTGTGTAACTGTCACGCGGGAGACGCAAGAAGGCGTTCGGATTCAAATGCGAGTTGTTTATTGAAAACAGAGTGAGACAAGCAGAGTCAATCCGGAGCATACAGGCGTGACGTAGACTCAGCGAGAGAGTAGTCAGAGTCCAAATGTAGCCAGCCAGTTGTCAAAACACAGGCGAGGTTGGTAAACTACAGATCAGAACACAGAGGAAAACACAAGAACACGGTTGGCAAAACAACAGGTTGACAGTGCTAATGAACCGTGGAGACATACAAACACATCCGGGGCTTTAAAAATGTGAAAGTAGGTCAAGGGGTGGAGCAAACAATGAAATACCTAGACAACAAACGAGGGGGCAGAGACATGAGTTCATTGATGAGAGTCCATGAGTAAAACAGACATAAAACACAGAGAGTTTGCTGGGCACTGAAGTGCCATCCCTAATTTGAGCTGGCACTTCCAGCTGACTGTGATAGTAACACACATACATACTTTAAGCATAAAGTTCATTAGTTCATTACTTACTTGAATTTTATATATAGCATTAGACTAGACTTTGTGTGTGTGTGTGTGCGTGTTTGTGTGTATATATATATATATATATATATATATATATAATCATAAAAAATGTAATGAATATTATGTGTGTGCTTGTAAATTTGAATATATTTTATTGAAAAAATAGGTATAATTAAACCAGTTTGCAGTCCATGCGTTGTGCTTGTTTGTTCTCCATAATAAAAAAGAAAAGAATAAAAAAATAACCAGCATCTCTCTGCTCAACCTTTGTTACTTCAGTTATACTCTTGGCTTCCCACTAATCTTGCCGTTTTACTAAATTTCCCTTCAGGGATCAATAAAGTTGCTATCTGTCTTTCTATCTATCTATCTTGTCTTCCTAGTCTTTCATTTTCACATTCCCCTCTTTGCTGCATTCCCTCATTTGCTCTCCCCTGGCTCTTGAAAATGCACTGGACGTGGATGAGATTTTCCGTTCCGTTGGCAATAGAAGGAAATGGGGAAGCTTGGCAAGCGGCTGTTATTATTTTTCCTTTTGCACAGTATCAGCTCTTTCAGCAGCCTCTCTGTCATTCAGACCCAGCAAACGTCTCCACAATCACAATCTAAAGCCGTCTTATCAGCATCAAGCTTCCAGACAGGACTGTGAGCGAGAAGGCATTTTCACACAAATACTAAAAATTAGTTTTGACTGTTAATTGCAGACAACATTGTAAACAGAAACAGTATACTTTTATGGAACTATTTTCATCCAGTTGTTTGTATTGTTTGTGTAAAGGTTTCCAGCTATGAATTAACATGATTTTTCTTAGAAGTATTTTAAGTTATATTAGTTATATTATATTAGGCATGATTTGGCTCTTTAAGGGTTTTTTTTTTTTCTATAGATTTATGTTTTATCCTCACTTTTACCCCCCTTTTTTTATGACTCATTACTCATACTACAGTTTATTTGATGTTTGTGATGAAACAGTGGTTTATGGTTTGGCACACTGAAAACCAAAATGCCTTTGGTTAAATTCTGTGACTCAAAATATTATTTGTACACAAGGAAGGAAAGAGAAATCCCAAAAGCTTCACAGAAGACTTCACAAAATAATGGAGTTTTACCAAATAAGACATTCAGTATTTCTTTGGGTTTTCTGTTTTAATTTAGCAGTTTTGCAGAATAAAATCATTATTTGTGTGCATGAAGTTCTTAAATCTTGCAGTGCATTTCCAAGGAAACTTTCAAAAACACTGAGGCCATTGACAGAATATCAAAATAAGAGCTGAATCCAGCTGGATTGTTTAGTTTAGTTCTACCTGCACAAGCGAACCCAACTGAATCGTAATGGGACATCAGTTGATGGGCTTTGAGGTTCAGAGGGACTTCATTTCTTTTAATTGGATGCTGGTTGATTTTACCGGCTTTCTCATTACTCTCTTGTTCGGCATCTGGGAGCCAAACTGATGAGGGACTCCAAGCCTACAGGAAAGACGCAGAACAGTGCCAGTTCCTCTCTGGGTCAAATCCTTAAAATAAAACTCCAGTTATAACTTTGTCTTTGTCCTCCCAAGCCAAGATTTTTTACCCTCTTTTCTCACATTAAGGGAAGGGTTGATGGATGGTCTGCAATAGCAGAGATGGGAATAGGGCTTTAGAGGTTATTTACTTCAGCTTAAGTCTTGGATAATATTTCTTTACATGTGTTCCCAGTTTTTCCTCCGACGTCTTCTCAGGGGATTTGAGAGCACTGCCGACAACAGTTCCAGTTATTACCCTTGCACTTTTAAGTAAGATTCTTTCAGAACTACATTAGTAACGTTACTCATACTCATCTTCATCCAGCTTCCAACAGATCATTGTTATTTTAGAAATGTTTTGTGGTTCTATCATGGTGATGAGCGTATGTTAGCATATGTAACAGATTATCCTTTATCTCTATATAAATTCTTTTATAAATATTATATTGCTATGCAGTGAGCAAAGATATACAGTACATCAGGCACCAGGCGTTAAAGATAAAAACATTATACATACATAAACAGTTTAGTCTACTACTCAAGTGTTTTGGGGGGGCAGGTGTTGTTTTGTTTTGTGTTGTGTTGTGTTGTGTTGTGTTGTGTTGTGTTGTGTTGTGTTGTGTTGTGTTCTGTTCTGTTCTGTTGTGTTTTGTTTTTTGTTTTGTTGAAAGAAATCAATACTTTTATACCACAAGGATGGAACACAAAGTGACATTATATTTCTATGTAAAAAAAAAAAATCTATTTGTCTAATAATCCAAAAAATAATATATTA
>JAUYWG010000056.1:8870177-8896983 GCA_034779775.1 Enteromius afrohamiltoni | reverse complement strand
TGATTTTGGCTCTATTTGCATGTAAAATAGAGTTAGAAGCAACATAATATCTATTTTAACTGAAAGCCCTGCTCCTCGCAGCCTCTCGCTGAACAGAAATAGACGGAGAGTAATGTTACGCGTCGAGAAAACAAGGGCTCGCGCGGCAGTACCGGAGACTCGCTGAGGTTTGTCCAAGAAGTCTCTAGATTTGTCGTTAGTCGCTTTTAGGGAAAAATGTCGCCAAGGGGGTCTGAATAGTCGCTAAATATGGAGACACAGACGCTAAGTTGGCAACACTGATCTGTAGCCACAACAGAGCGCAAAGAATGATGGCCATGTCTGGGCTGATGGGAATTGTAGTTCCCGCTACCTCCCGTTCACAAACTTTCTTCAGAAGACCTATCATTTTATCGAGTCATGCGACTACGGTATTATCGAAAAAATTTTGTATTGTGGTACGACGGTATTGAGACAGACTTTATATTTTCAATATTCAAAATCATTTGTTCGAGTATAAGAAGTAGTTTTGTTTTGTGCATTGTATGTCTCATTACTTGGTTATTAGAATGGAAAACTAATCCTGACATCCAGATGTCATCATCATAACCTTGTTGAATTGATGAGAAATTAAACCAGGGGCGTCTTGAGTTCAAAGCAGACTGTAATACAAAGCCATGACAAGACAAAGACCGACCTGTTCCTGTTCTCCTGCTCTGAAATACAGATCTTCCAAACCAGGCACTTCCAGTCCTGTCCTCTCACTTGAGTCCTTTTTGAAGATGACCCAACTCTAAAGACAATGCATGATTTCCTTTGGTCCAAACATAGTTATCCCTGTCACAGATTTATTTTCCTGGCATAGCTAGAAAGAGTCGAACTATTAAGCTTGTTTGAGTGGAACCCAAGTCTCTATGAAAATGATCCGGCCTTTATAGGCTCATAACGTTGCAAAGACTCCCTATGGGGGTTTCTATCTGATCGCCCAGGCGAAACAATACAAAGCGTGACCCCTGCAAGACTAACCCACCTGTTTTAACCAAATGTAGGTGAACCTGGAGAAAGAAAACCTACAGAATCTGAGTTCTCCCAGCGCACTGTGGGTCATGGACACGTGTGATCCAATAGCAACTGCTAATCCGTTTACGTTCAGCCGAGACTCAGTAAGAGGATATTAAATCTGGAGGGTATTGTGTGGCAGTTCTTAAGCAACCAAACACACTTCCTGCATCCCATCATGCTCTGCAGAATAGAGTGCCACCGTGCCACTTGGGCAATGCATTTGGCAGCTCATATGAGTGTTTTGGTTTAACAGTAATTGAATCAGGACTGTTTTTGTTTGCAAATAGCTGCATTGGTCACACCGTCCCACAGAGTCATCGCATAAATCTCTCTATTAGGTATTTAGGGAATCCAGATGGTTCTACAGAGAAATATATATAGTGTACAATATAAAAAGCATGTGCATTTTTTTCTCTATGTTTATATATTTTAATTCTCATGTTTATATCTTTTAATTTCTCATGCGTTAAATTATTTCTTATGTTTTATTAGTTTTTTTGCTGCTGTATAATATTATCATCCACAGGCAAGATGTTTGCAGACATAGAGATGATCTGACAGGAATGAAGTCCTTATCATGAACTTTCCCTTCCAAAAACTTCCAAAAAATATCAGATTATTCACTGAAAAAGAAGCGAAAATTGGTTAGCTGCCTTACTGCTGACAAAATAGTTTTGAATCCCATCAGACAAAACAGTACCTCTGCTGTCCTTCGACTGAAATACTGCTGCACAAAAATGATCATCAACTGGACTGCAAATGTTCTTCTGCAGTATTAATGACCGTCTTGTGTGCGCTTAGGGCCATACTGATGTAGTTCAGTAACCCAAACAAAGCCGTGTGTTTCTGAAAAATACTGCTATTTAAGTCACCCTTCCACAAACTGCATACATAACTACAGTCCTTGAGACAAAATGAGGCTCGGGCAAATTTCATTCATATACACAGGAAGTTGGGAATGATTTGATTTACAAACAAAGTGGATCTCAGTGAATCTCATTTTTATTTGGGATTGGAACCCACGGACCTTCAATAGGGAATCCATGAAAACTGCAATATGAGAAAAAATACAAACTGTACTTTAACAGCATATCAATTATTTGTTTATTTAGGGAGAAATCTATTAGTGTTGTATATTTCTAGGCAGTTTTTCCTTGTTATTGTGTCCTCTTAACAACTACTTCTATTGCATATTTTATAAAGCAGCTTGAGAACAGATTGTTTTTGTTTTTTTAACTGAACTGAATTTTTTCCCTTTATATTCAGTTGCTGTATAGATAAAAGCTAACTTAACTCAAGAGGAAGTACATATTTTCATATTGCATTTAATACAGTAGTATTTAATTTAGTAAACAACGCGTCTGTATACTATTTTTTTCACAGTATAAATGGGTCTTTATATGAAAAATATATAGCTGCCTTTATATTTTAAGCAGTGGGTTCCTAACGACATCATCATATTGGGGGGGTCCTTGGCGTTAACAAGTTTGAAAACCCTGTGCTATAGTGAACTAAGCAGCTCTATGAGGCTGTTCGAGTACATTTATAGTGAATTATTCATCTTTGGGGGAGATATGGGGGATGAGAGTGATTTTGGCATTTAGCATGGAAATAGATCCTGAACCATGGTGCCCACAGACACTAGTACAATCATCTCTTGCCTGCCTCTCTCTCACTTTCCCATCACAGACTCTCACACAAATCATTAAAGTAGCATTTTAAGTACTAGTTAAGTCATTCCAGCAGAAACCACAGTCTCCTTATTAGGCAGCCTGCGATTCAGCAAACGGCACCCGGCACGAGAAAAAGATTTTGGAAAAGCAAAGAAAGAATTAGTCTGTGTTTGTTTTCTTGTCTGTCCTTTGTGTCTATTTCCTGTCGGTTTTGTGAAGGCGTTGGATGTCGTTGTCTAGATTTAGGGATTTAGTCTGCGTAGGAGGGTGTGAAAAGTTCATACTTTCCCCATTCTTAAAAATGCATTGCCTTTTTTCCCTCGGGGAACACTAATATGCTGTATCACTAGCATTATTTTTTCCCATTTCTGAAGCATTTTGCTCGCAGAGACTATAAAAACTGCATGGAGGAGTCTTGTCTAGACCAGGCAGGTTTTTCAAGTGGGATTCATCTGCTTGATTCATGGCCTCAAAGTCTCCTCCAAACCCAGGAACAACACACACTTGTAGAGCCGAACATTCCAGCACTATTATTTTTGCATTATATTCCTGTTGCTTGAAAGACAGAGGCAGTTATCTGCTCCATTAGCTCCACACGCCATACAAATCAGCCTACTATTCCTGAGGTTTCATTACATTTTGCAGTGTTTATACGTTAGCAGGTAACTAATTTTCTATTGATAACACACTTCATCTTTGTCTATCATATTCTTTTCTTAAGGACCACCTTAAGGCTCTGATATACTCATGACGAAATCAGCTGTTCGGTAAAAAAGAAGTTGGAAATCTGAACAGCAGAACACTATAAAATCTAAAGCTTCATTGCTTTGAAGCAAGCAGCTTTACAGTATTAAAGGGTTAGGTCACCCAAAAATTCTGTCATTAATTACTCACCCTAATGTCGTTCCAAACCCAAAAAGACCTATATTCGTCTTTAAAATACATTTAAGATATTTTTGATGAAATCTGAGATCTTTCTGACCCTGCATAGACAGCAAAGCAACTGAAACGTTCCAGGACTAGAAAGGTATAAGGACATGTTAAAACAGTCCATGTCCATTTCACGAGTTCACGCTTCCTCATAAATAAATAGGTGGGTTTGGCGTGCTGTCCAGGGAGCGAGCCGGGAGAAATTGAATTGCTAGGGCTTCGAACCCTAGCAATTAGAACCCTAGTGAGGGTAAGGGCTCGGCGTCCGGCTTGGACTTCGACTGCCCCCCGAAGGAGAAAGTCGTGATGTTAAGGAGGCACAAGGGTAGGGGGAGGGTTGCAAAAGAGAGATGTGAATGAATGGGAAAATGCAATATTTATAGTGTTTGGAAAGGATTTGATTGGGCGATCGTAACAAGGGGATTGATTAGCAAAGTGCTAACAGCTGTGCGTGATTCGTCCAGCGATTCCTCCCGAAACTATGTTATTGTCAAAACGTTCATTATGGTCGAACCACCATGATGTCACATGTCACAACGAGCAACATGAGTTTAAGAGAGAATTTTCCTTTTACTTTCTCTTTAAACATAAAACAGTGTCAGTGCCAGTTTCAATTAGAAATACGACTCCAATTTCTGCTATAGACGGTTTCAACAACATAAACAAAGTTACTTTGCATGCATACTTTTGTGGCCCTAACTTACCTTCCGGAAGACATACCAATAGAATCAGTAACAACAAGTCCTTCTGGATTAGATAATTTTTTTGATAAGCACGAGAAATTGAAGTTTCCCCAAAAAATGCCTGTAGACAAAGCAACTCTGAGCTTACGAACGCTGCCTTACATGCAGGACGAAATGAAAATGACATTTTCATTTTCTTCAGAAATACAGTGATATAAAAACACCCACGCCTCAGTTTGAATTTACATGTCATTATGTGCTCATGTTTAGTCAATGAAGTCTTTTAGAATATCGGTTAGTTTTGATATCGTGGAGGTCACCACAAATAAATAAATGTATAGGAAACACATCCCACACAGAAAAATAACATGCGTATGCGCGCCCGATGAAACCATCTATAAAGCAGCGTGTGTTCCTGTTTTTAACCACGCTTGACCTTGAGGCTCTAAATACAAGAAATGAACTGGAGTTGATTTCCACATCAAAGACGACAGAGCCTCAGTGTACACCTATTACGTATTCACCACAGATCAATGGTAGTTCGTAGGCGTTTACCAGCTGGAGCACATTTTTCCAGAAAGTTTACTTTGGCAAGCTGTTTTGAACTCCTGAAACAAACAAACTTCTTTCTGGCCTGATTTTGTTCAAAATAATGTCACGCCAGTCTGTTCTTCAATTTTGCTTGATCTAGCGGAACCATCCTGTTAACCTTTATTACTTCAACTAATGTAGTCTTTAGGGTGTTATAGGGAAACTCATGTAGTCCCAAACCTGTTTTACTTTCTTTCTATAGAAAAAAAAAGGAAGAACTAGTGTGTTTTATTTTCCATACAATGAAACTCAGTGGAATCTAATATTGTACTGGATCCTTTTGTCTTTCATTGTATCAATTTTTTAAGGTGTTGCTTGGTTTTACATGCACCACTCTAGTATCCAAAACACAACATATGGAGTAGAAATCCATAGCCATATCTAGTATAGACATCCATTGCTTTGCTTCGAAATTGTCATGTGGTATGCTGTTCTGTAACCAATGTCTTCAATGAGGTGTCACCCTAACATCTGCCCTATAGATTAGCGCACACACGCAGTAGTCTGCTTTACTTTGATATATTATGTCTAAGCATGGAGGCTCCTTAGTCTGCGTCTCAATAGTAGGTTTGTCGAGCTCCAGGGTGTCTATGGATACATGCCCAGTCTGAAAAGATCTACAAAGCCAGACGAGAGGACCAAAGAACCCTTGTCTTGTCCAAAAAAGGGGCATGAGTCCAACAGGGATTAAAACGGCATTCCTCTGCCACCCCACAGAAGCCACAAAATAGTGGTTGCATGGAGCGAATTGGAATGCCTCGTCCATGACTTGACTATTGGCTTTGCTTAAAAGACCGAACATGGCAGTCACTAAAAAATTGCTTAGAACCATTAAGCCCTCCATGATTGGAGCCATTTCAGTTCATATGATCTTTCATGAGCTTTAGAGCAGGGAATGGTGTTATTTAATGTGATATTTTTATCTTCAGGCCGCAGATTGTTAAAACAGGAAGAGGAATATTAGACGGCTGTGCTTGATTTATAATTCATTTGCCTACTGACAACCCTTTTTACCCTTGTGCCGTTAGCAGTAGGCCTTTGTGGTGTAAAAGGCTATTTTCTGCCATGATGTCGATTTGCTATAAAACTGCTAATTTGTCAGATTCTGTTTCATTTCATTAATTCTTCTCCCATCTGCATGTAAAATCAGATTGCGCCATATTCAGTGGCAAGGAGTGGTTTTCTCATAGCTTTTTCCTCTGTGGCTTTGGTCCATTGATTTTAGCCCCCTTTCCCTAAACCTAAGTAAACACATTCTTTTCCAAACCATACTAAAGAGCAGAGCTCTTGGTCAGCAACTCGGGAATGATTAGAGAAAGGGCTGTTTGGGTAATTTGCATGTACTTTACTTTGTGTCACGAAGAGCTCGTTTACAGGCTGTGGTGTTGACTTCAGCCAATTAATTATCCTTGGACTCAATGTAGCGGCACGTTCTCACCTTCTGCTTTGTTTCATGTATTTGCATCCGCAAGACATGCATAGCACTGTACACAAGACTGTATTTTTCTGATCTCGGTTAGTACTAACATTCATATCATTGCCAAATGTTCTTATGCACATTCTGCATGTCATTTTAGGTTTTTATCTACAGATGTGGATCTTAAAGTTACAGTTCATTTTCTTTTGTGACAGATCTTAGATACAGATAGTTTCCATTCTGGGTAAATAATTCTAAATATTGTAAATGCAGCCTAACCTAAAAATCTTATCAGCCCAAAACTTTTGTAATAGTTTAAGTGTTAGTATATTTTTTAAATATATTGCATTAATACTTGCAGTAATGTTTTATATGCGCAAGTATGAATGATGAATGAGAACAGGCTGAATTTGGGAAGATTTGGGAAGGTTATGTGTGGTCTTTTTTCACCTCCATGTTTCAGTCCACATCAAGGGCTTTTCTATAGCTGTTGTGCTGCATTGATAAACAATGGGTCGTCTATTTAATGGAGCTCCAGCAGTGCCCACCCAGACTTTTAAAGGAATGTGCCACCGTTCATAACAGATGCCAGAAACCCCAGCAGCGCAGTATTCATTATTACAAACCCAGAATTTGAGTATCCAAATGAATAGTTTTGAAAAGTGATCGTCCAGAATAATTGTCCTGAAATGTAGCAGAAACCTATCTAACCGTTTATGGCTCACTAATCAAAGCCACAAAGTAAAGCCCCTGATATGGTGTCGACAACGGACTTTCTCAGCTGTATTCCCCTCTATAGACACCTGCTGTCAGGGTGAGCACAAGGGTGACCCCAGTGCTGGTCCACAGATACACTGAATGAAAAGAAAAAGAGAAAGAAGGAATGTGTGCAAGGAATTTTAACAGAGATCCCCCTTTGTTGCATCTCTGAGATTAATGGCCACTCCTTGCACAGCAACCGTCTGAGTAAAATGTCCAATCTAAAATGAAAAGCAAGAAAGCGAATGATTGAGAGAAGGTCAGCACCACGACTCATACCAAGATGCAGGAGTGCAGTTTGGCAGGGACAGAGGATTTCCATTAAATAGCAGGTTTCAGGAACAAGATAATTATTCTAGCAGAACTGACCCCCTCTCACCTATTCCTTATCCCATTTTTCTCCTCAACTCTGTTTTTCAGTCCATATGTGGTCTTTCTTTCCTCTTTCAAATCAGAGAGCTGCAACAGAGGTCAAGATTTTCATACCTTAATAAATAAATACCACGCATAACGGGACATTCACTGTTTTTAAAAATCATGCAATGTGTATTTATCAGAATATTCATATTTTACCTATGTATACATTAAACTGTTTTCATGAGCACGTTTCACGTGGCACAGATTTGCCTCAAAGAAACCTGTTTGGATCAGTTTGACCACCATTTAGATTCTGAAACATGTCCAGTTAAAGTGCTAAAAATATTTTAAAATATTTAAATAATAATAGTAATAATTAAATAGAATTAAACCCAGTTCATCCAGTGAATCATTATCAAGTTCACAAATGACTCCTTCACCAATACAATTGATGAAAAAATAGAGTAATATATTTAAAACCATTAATATTTTACAAAATATATTGTTGGTCATTGTTTAGTAAATTGGTGTTGAAAAAAAGTAGAAAAGACACATTAACTGGCTGCTAAATAATAGGAGCCAGTGATTCCTAGTCATTTGTTTAATCTGGAGCCATGCTAACTAGTCCTAACAAGCATAAAAGTTGCAATTCACATTGGCCTGAAGTAGTTTAAGCAAGATGTTTGGCCTCTATACCTGAACATGCTATTACTTGGTTCCAATAGCAGAGGCCTTTCTTTAGCTTACATTGGAATGGATCTTGTCATCTATGATGAAAACAGGCCGTGCCTCGGAAACCATTAAACCAGTGATACAGTCTTCCCAGGACCTTTTGAAGTGAATAAGGCTGATCATAATCTCATTAATAGTGACTGGCCTGCACATTCTAGGGCATTCTGCCTCCACCCGGAGTTGCACAACAACCATCATTCATCCCTCCCCAGAGAGGCGCGCTTTGGCTGAAGCTTTTATTTGGGTGGAAACGTGTCTTTGGCATTTTATCTTCTGGCTTATCAATTGTTGCTCTGCAGTGATAGGAGCTCAAAGTATTGTTAGGCTCCCCAGACTGCTGGTGAAGGGAGGAAGACGTAAGGAAGAGGAAGGAGGCTGTTCAAGGGAATTTAAGAGGAGCTGAACTGTGTAAGAATGAGCAGTTTTTGACATGAGGAGTGAAGGCTTGATTTGTTTTTAATTGGCTGTGCAGTGTCGGCATTGAGTAACGGCGGTGTGTTTATAGCCTCATTATTTTAAAGCTCCAGTCTAGATGAAGTGAAAACCAAATGGAGCTGTTCTGTGTGAGAGGAGGAATCCAGACCACTTTACCGGGTATAAAACAGTGGCTGACACCACAAGTGCTAAGGAAAGGTGTCATTAAGCCATTAGTGTCAGAGAACAGCCAAGCAGAATC
The DNA here is from genome assembly GCA_034779775.1 of Enteromius afrohamiltoni. NCBI lineage: Eukaryota > Metazoa > Chordata > Actinopteri > Cypriniformes > Cyprinidae > Enteromius > Enteromius afrohamiltoni. The sequence goes on along the minus strand of JAUYWG010000056.1, from coordinate 8,888,124 downwards.
TAGTATTTGGAACAGATGTCTTAAAAACTTTTTAGTACTGATCATGGGTCAGTGACAAATAAGAAAGCCTCAAATTAAGTCAAAAAGTAATAACATATTTTCCATGTGAGTGTGCACATCAGTTTTTTGTTTTCAAAGTAAAAAAAAAGTAATGATAAGTGTATTCATAATGTGAGTTTTTACATTAGATACCTGATTTATTTAATTTTATTTCATTATAATTATATTTTAGACAGCTGTGTCACCCTGACAGTAATTCAATAAAATAAAAATGAATGAAAAAATAATTCCTAATTAATGTAGAATCATAATGGATAACATATTATGAATCAATAATTCATAAACATTTTCATAATATACATTTTAAGAACACCTGATTTATTGTATTATTATTATTAATGTATTGTACTTTATTTAACTTTATTTATTTTATTAAAATACATTTTTTAATGTAATTAAATAAAAAATATGTAAAAAAAATATATATATATATATACTTTTTTTCTATTAAAAATACTTAAATAAACTTTAATTAAAAAGTAACAAACATGCTTATTTATTTTTAATTGTTATATAAAACAGTTGTATCAACATGTCATTTTTTACCTTTTGCCCCCCAAAATATAAAAAGTATACTTGAATAAAAAAAAAAAATGCATGCTCCTCATTAATGTCTATATATTTTAATAATATGTTAAAGAGTTGTTTTTATTTAAACAAAAAAAAGAATAATTTTTAAATGTATTATTTTTTTTTTTTAAAGAACTATTTTCTCTTTAATTGGTTTACAAATGTTTAAAATGTTCAAATATAAAGATTCTCATTTATGTGTGTGGTCGTCCTTCATACTTGCCCTCAGCTATCATCCTGTTTTTAACAGTGATTCTAAGTAGAAGAAACTCCTCGGTGCTAGGCGACCTGCTGACCTGCTTTGTATAATTACTCCCATTTCCCAGGTCGGCTTATGTCAACAAGTACATCCAGTGGGTGGTGCGCTGTTGTGATGGTCTGATGGTGACAGGTGTTTTATTCACTGAGGGCTGTGGAGTGATATATATATCTACAGTTGGAGGCCAGGCTCAATAATGTGTAAAAAATGAGCTCCTCTCCAGCGCTCAAAATGTTATAGGTCACATTCCTCTGACCATCACAAGCTCGTAAAACTCACAGTTCTCAGAAATGTTTCCAGGGAATACAGTATGGGGACCGCATGTGTAATATTCATACCATAAAGGAATTTAATTTGTACTTAATCTGCCAGTGGCATAAAGCTTTCTTATTTGGATCCATTAATTTATTAGAAATACATTAAAAGTTCATACATACAGTAATTTGAATACACCGCTTCTTTAATGAGCATTTTTAAATCTATGAATTAATATATATAGCATAAATGCCTTATATCAAATCCAAGAGGGAAATTTTGAAAATGCAAGAAGTGGCAGAAATTGTGAGAGGTATTATTTAGCTGTAAGATCAAACACAACGGCCCACGGTCTGTAAAACAGGCTTGTTTTTCTCACACAGAGCCTGCACTTTGTCAGCTGTGCTCCACAGTTTCTCTTTTTCTTCCTTCTGTTTCTTTGTTTAAAAACAGACATGCTTTCTTGCTCCTAAATGGACAGCAAATGAACTACTTCAACAAGCTTTTTGAGTTGAAACAGTACCCATACTGTCCTGTCTTCTGTCTGGTTATCTTTAGTCATAACTGGCTTCTGCTGCTCTCACAGGACACATTTAAAACAGACCACATGTGCTCCTTTTCCAGGGTGCTGGTGCCCAATCAGAAACAATTCTGCGTGTCTCCACCAAATCCGGACCATTAAAAATTGGCTTTTGCACTGAAATCAATGAATATTTATAGAAACGCTTGATGTGTTGATGCAAGGCATATTCAGTTTACAGCACGGCAGTCAGGTGATTTATCCCCCCAATCTGTCCAAAATAAAATATAATATTTAGAAATATCACCTATTTGACTTATTGATATAAATAACTCAGTCTTTATTTACCTTATTCATCTAAAATAAATGTTATTTGTGATTTAAATGATTTTTTTGTGTGTGTGTTTGCATGTTATGTTTTAAATATCAATTACATTAAGCCTCGTAAACAAAACTCCTGTGCTATGTTCGTTTGTTAGTTAGCAAAGTAGTAATATAGTCCTACCACATAATTAGTCTTAACAGCCAAGTACCAGCAATATTTCTGTGGATACCAGGTATCTGTCATGTGAGGCGTCTCCAGTTTTCTCTGTCTTTCTGTACAAAGTGCCCTCGTTTTCTAAAACTCGACTTTCCTGAAGATGTCAGCAGAAGTGGAACATGGCACAAAGTGCTATTTAAAGCCATTAATGAGCTGGTTTATAGGCCATCACTGATTGCTCCAGGTTACTGACATAGGTGAGTCACATTACGGGAAGGGTATGAGGGTCTGCCCATGTGATTTATCATGCAAGGTTGGCTGATTTCGGTCACTCAGATCACTATTCAACACATAGAGAAACCGGGATATTCCACGCTATATTAATCCCCTTCTCCACTTTAACAGTCTCAACAGTTGCAGTTTGAGGGCAAGACCTCTCCTGAATGTCTTTATGAGTTAAAAAGCTGTGTTTGCCCACATTTTTCTGTCACATTAAAGTAAGTAATGAGTTCTCGAGTGCAGTCTACACATCCCAGGTGCATAGCTAGACTTCCAGACTTCTGTTCAAATCAATGTGGATGCATTTACAGTCTTAATTGAGCCAACGGTCAGTTTTGCACCCTGTACATGTTAGTCTGATACAATCTGAGACATTGAAAGTGTTCTCCTCCGGTCAACAGGCACTTCTTTGTTTCCCCTTAACATTTGGATATTTAGTGCGTGAATAATCAGACAGTCATTACGTCTAGCCAGGCCACACAAGTCCTTTTACATGGTTTGGCTTGATTGCAAGAATGCAATCGAACAGGTGGAAATGAGTTCTTGAAGCTGTAATTGTCTGGGTTTAGTCCATCTCTCCATTTTTTTTTATTTTTTTTTTTTGTTAGGTTTTGTTTTTCAATGGGGTTTGGGAGAGCCCCAGATCTTTAAACAGCCCATTAGCCGTAAATTTGCTTTAATTCCGGTCTGTTTACGACTGGAACAGATGTGAAAATGATTTCACATCTCCCTTCCTTGAATCAAATCGCATTTATGAGTTCTGTGGTAATTAGAAATGAGCATTTCTCACCTTCTCTGGCAGGCTTCGCCTCGCTGTGCACTTTAATAACAATGGTCTGGTATTACATCGTAACTCACTTAACGTTCAGGATGTCGGACTTGTGACTCGAATCATATCATGTTGTGACATTCCCGCTCCATATCTCATCCATGAATGACACAAATTCATTGTTATGAGTTACAGCTGAAATGATCCACTGCCAATGTTAAAGTGTCTCCAGGCTTATTTCGTCATTCATTCCTTCATTAGGTGGAGGCAGAAGTGGACCTCTCCATAAAGGAGGGGCAGGAAACGAAGATGTGAAGGTTGTGAGAAAGTAGGAGGACAGGATGCAGATGAAAGTATTGGCGGAAGTATTGAGTTAACCCCTCCTGTCCAACTCCAGACCTCGCTTAGATTTATGCCCCTCCTTCCTCTTTCCCCTCCATCTTTTCTAATATTCATGGTTTAGGCACATCTGGTGCTCAGCGCATGATAGTAAAGGGAAAAACCTGCTCCCTCTCTCATTCCTCCAGCTGTAGAACAGGAACAAGGTCTTATTTTGTATGTACTTACCAATAGAGACTTTGATTGTCAGTAATGAGGCCTCTACTCATGGTTCAGTGGCAATGTACAACTTCTTGCCTCGTCATGTTTGTTTTTCCTTCTGAAATCTGTGAGGTCTGATTATTCATATGGGGTTTGTTCAGGGCTCTTGGCTAACTGCTATGTCTAACTCGCTCATGAGAGAAACCCACACAGAAATGTGCTGCCAATAGCGCTGCAGTTATCTGACGTCTGAGAAATTGTCTAAAAAAGGTAAATGTTGTCTTTGTGTTTAAATATGCGCTGCTAAATTGAATATCAGTTATGTGTCTGGTAATAGATTTCAGAGACTATAATGTTGAAATAATTCCACTTATCCAGCTTTTTTCTTGAAGCCTAAAAAAAAACATTTTTGTCATTTACTTTCACCCTATTTCTTGCTTCTATTCAACACGAAAAATGTTGGTAACCAAAAAATACTATGAAACTTTATAACCATCAGCAAAATACTTTTTAGGGTCCACCTTACATCTGACCCCGATGTCACAGCAATTCATACATATTTTATGAGGTGGTTAATTCATACAAATTCATACGCCCTCACTCGTAAGGCCTTTTAAAGTATAGGATTTATTGACTACAAACCAGTTTGAATATATTTAACATGTACACACTACTTTGTGGTGCTCCACTTTACCTGCAGAGGACAGTAGGAAACTGTGCCTTTTTGTTTGCACATCTGTGCACATCTATTGTTTTTGTCATTTATTTCTAATTCGGCTAGAATTTGATAGCAAAGGATGTATGTGATTGTTGCCACCTAGTGGACACACAATCTGAAAAACTAAACAGTTTGGGGTTGGTAAGAATATTTGTAGGTTTTTGATAACATTCTCTTGCTGCATTTATTTCATCGCAATACAGCAAATATTGTAACAGTATTATTGTGAAATATTATTACAATTTAAAATAATGTATTAATATATTTAATATAGATTTTACATATTCTAAAATTTAATCCTGTGATGGCAAAACTGAATTTTCAGCAGCCATAACATTACAGTCTTTCCAGTTTCCCATGATCCTTCAAAAATCAATTTAATATGCTGATCAATTTAATTTGGTCAGTGTCACATATCAATGTTGTATTCAGGATGAATAGAAAGCTGAAAAGAACAGCAATTTAAAATGCATTTTGCATTATAACTGTCTTTACTGTTACTTTTTTATGCATCTGTTTTGAGTAAATCTATTAATCTTTGAAACAACTTACTGACCCCAGTTTTTTTAAAGGATTATTTGCTACAATGTAACACTGTAGTGTGTTGTTTTTTTGTTTTTTTTGCAATGTTATTTAGCCAACAAGCTGTACTATGATGACAGTCATATGACATTTACTTGCATTTCTGCACATTTGAATGTACGTAATTTCATATCAGTCCATGATACAGACCTCTTTGAATGCAGTGTATCTCTAAATCAAGCCATTCTTATCATTAGTACACCTGTAGAGATTCCCACCATGAACACTCGATACAAGATTCCCTGCAGAAAGCGTATTTATTACATTTTATGATTCTTTTCCAGGGAGGCCACACATGCTGGCTGGACCGCCCTGCCATCATTCAAAGTTATTGTCCTCAATTGTTGCTCCCTCCCTAGCGGACATTTAAAAATTAAGATCCCACCATCTCCCTTTTTCCAGCAAAGATGTTTCCATATTTTACATATCCCCTTTGTGACTCTGTTCTGCCTGTCATCATAACAATATTTTGTAAATAACCAAAAGGGCAAAGAGCTTTCAGTGATCCCTGATTGTTTCATCTCTCATTATTCTATATTTTTCCTCTCACTTGCTTGATCTTCACACTGTATCTGTCCTTCTTTTGAGTGCAATGGTGGTAAGATTTCATTCCTTTGCCATTTACGCAGAGCTTTTACAGGCCTTTAAGACTTAGGGTGAGGCTGGGGCTGGACGTGTTGTTTTACACAACATGCACCTCGGACAACACAGTGTTTAATCTTCCTGGATTGGGGACATTTTTTCACAGGATTGGTCAAGAGGGAATCCCTAGTCTCTAAAAATAGGTCACAATAGGTCAAAATAGCTAAAACCTGTTGAGGAAATTGCTGAAGCTAGCTTGTGAAGAATCCTGGCATTTATTGCAAACTAAATGGAAGTCAGAATAACAATTAAAGAGTTGAAACTGATGTGGGATACCGGCCTCTCGGGATCTGTATTTGTTCCACTTTTCAGGTCCAACTGGCAGTTGGACTTTTGTGCTGGTAACAAACCCACTGTTTTTTCAATTGCATCTATTTAATCTCAACTGGAGGTCCTGTGAAAGGGTGAGGTTTAAGAGCAGACAGGGAATGAAAACCTCACCTTCAGGAAATGGAGGAGAGAGTGCAGATTCCAGAAGCTTGGGGAAATGAGATGTTGATCCCTCACCGTGGCTCAAAGTTTCCTTTCACAGCCTGATCTGGACAAAAGTGTCAATGAGCGCATTCCCAAAATGGAATCTTGACCACTCACACTACCTCTCTTACACACACGTGTGAAAACATGTTTAAATCAAGTTTTGGCACATGGATGGCTAAACCTTTCTCCAGGAAACACTAAAAAGCATGCTTCAAATGATAGACGTCCGGCATGGATTCTTTTGATCACTCTTTTGGTCGATAGAGTATGTGTGCACAGAGGTGAGCGCAAACTATAATTCATACCAAATGTTCACGCACACAGTCCCACCCCAAACCACAACACCCCCTCACACACAAACACACACACACGCTTTGAGAAATGGGACTCACAGTCTGGTGCAATAATCCTTCATACATTAGTTTCTGTCGGATGGGTGGGGTGGAAGGTGTCAGTCAAGATACAAATATATAAAACCTTGTGAGCAGAATTAATATTAACCTGCAGAGCTCTGCTTCTCTTGAAGTCTATCTGTCGTGCTTTCTGTTTTTCTGTATATTTTTCGATATAATGTTTTGTCTATATTTTTTTTAACTATTAACCCTAATAAGTTTTTAACAAATTCAAAAACTTTTGTAGAACAAACTGGACAATGTTTTGTAGAGAAAGGACACAAAAAATTGGTAGACATAATTTCTTGCACTATATTTTTATACAACTCTCTGACAACTTTCATAGTAATGCCAAGAAAAGAGCAAAACAAAAGATTAAACTGAAGTGTAGACTTGAAGCTTTAATGCAAGCGGTTAATAAAAATAAATAAATAAATAAATAAATATATATATATATATATATATATATATATATATTAAACATAAAACCATCCAATTACTTACGGTCCCTTAAATAAGGGGGAGTTACATATTAAAGTAAAAATTCCTTAATGGGGACATATGATGCGATTTCTAATTTTCTTTTGCTATAGCTTTTTGTGCATTTATAACATAAATGTTATAAAGTTCCAGTTACAAAGTTCAAAGTCTCCCACAAAAAATATACATACATATGTATATATTTGATCTAAATGAGAAGGCTGATCCAGACCGGGCTAAACATCTCATTAAAACAAGACCCCACATGTTTATGTCACAATGTGGTAATATGTGCATAATACTGTCCAAATGTTAATGCAAAGAAAGAAGGCGTGGTTTCAGTAATGCAGTTGTGTTGATGCAGGAATGTCAGGAAGACGCTGTGTGTTTCTGTGTGAAAGAAAAAGCAATTTATTTGAGAAGAAACTTCTCAATAGTCAGAATTGCCAGACTGTTCTTGCAGAGGTAGAATTGCTCCACTGTATAGTTTCTGGGCACAGCTAGGATTCTTTCTTTGCATGAACATATGGGCGGTGTTAACCATTTTGTGATATCATGAGCAGTTTTATGGGGGAGCCCTTTTAGTCCTACATTTTTATAAAGAATTTGGTTTCTCTTTGGTTTTCAGACTTTAGTCTTTGAAACTTTACAGATTTTCTCTATACACCAAGAGCTTGTACCACTCTAAAGAGTTTCTCTAAGGCCTTTTTCAGTACAATGTTGTGCACTGACAAACACTTGAGCTGAGTAGAAATCATTCTATGTGTTCAAGGACTCCAGAAAGCATTGGTTAAGTAGTAAGATGTGTCAACATCCTGCAATGTGCGGTTTTCCTGTATTTTTCTCCCTGGGAATGATGGAAGAGGCTTCAGAACAGTGTATCCTTACCTCAGACAGCAGCTTTGGCTGTGGTTTGCGACCTGTGATGCTAATATAGTTGGCCTTTCATCCCTGTGTCAGAGGAGCAGACCTGTCTCACCGTCTGAGATCCTGCTGTCTGCCACAGAACACCACATCTTTTCATCCCCTTGAGGGGGTTTGACAAAGATTTCCTGGCTCTTATTAAATTCTAATCCCCTAACTCTCTCACCCTTCACTCTCATCACAGAGCTTGAATCCTTTTCTCTGCCATCCAGACTGTGAGAATACAGTGGAGGATTTCCATGTGTCTTGGATACCTATCAGACACAGTGATTGTTAGTAGCCGTTTAGCAGACACTTTTATCCATACCCCTCGAGCAAGTTGGGATTGAAGGAATAGTTCACTCAAAAATAAAAATTCTGTCATTATTCATGATTTCATGTCTCTGAAAACTGTATAACTGTGTTTTTTACTCCAAAATACAGCAGCAGAATACGGTTGTCAGTCCTTTTAAGGAACATTCTGAAAACCGATCGATCTCTATTTGCTCCAAAATCTGTGGAATTTGTTGTTTTAGATCCACTGATATTTTCCAGCTCATTCTATATTACAAATATTCTGTATTTTAATCTATCATAATGGAAAACTGAAAAATCTGTTGAAATGGTGGATGATGGAGGTGTAAACGCTAACAATTACTTTTCTGTTTTGCCATGGTTAGCAAGCAGACAGCATCGGCCAACACCAACAGCTCAGAGCTACACTAGTTTAGCAAGGATTTTAACACTGCATCACCAATGCATCAGAATTTCACGACAGAAATAAACCGGCAAGTCCAACATAGTCTCACGACCAATTCATTCGTATTCATACGAGGTCCCTAATTTGTGCTTATTCGTACAACCTCACTTGTATGATTTGGTACGATTTGTCTAAAACCCCGTGACGGGTAGGTTTAGGGGTGGGTTAGGTTTAGGTCATTTGTACAAATTCATACGAATTGCCAACTTGTAAAATATGTACGATTTAGAAGAAATCGTGTGAGTGAGGTCGTACGAATTAGCCACCTTGTAAAATATGTACAAATTGTCGTGAGATCAGGTATGGCAGGTCACTCTCCTTCTGGAAGCGATTCTCACTTGTGACCAAGTCTGAATTTTTCCAGCCCTGGAGAACAGTGAAACTTTGGATTAAGTGTGATTTCCCTGGTGTAAGCCAATTATTTGGTACTCCATAAGTTCACACCCTGCACAGCTAAAACAAGTCTAAATCCTTGTAGCTATTGGCCTGGTTTCCAACGTCTAATTGTGCCTCCTCATACCAAGAAAAGCTTGTCGGTTGTGACTGGATGAGCTGAATGAAAAATGTTTGGATGATCTGAGAAAAGGGCAAGATTTAAGTACTGTACTCATTTATCATTCTTAATGCATACTGGAGAGGAGGCGGGCTCTGCATTGTTCTCGAATCCCGGTGTAATTTTAGCTTGACAGAATCCTGGGGCCCCACATCCACTTCAGACGTAAGTATGTACATGTTATGCATCCAAGGAGTTCACCTACACATGTAGGTCTTGCTCCACTGACGAGTGCCACCCACATGGAGAAGTAGAGCGGGCCATTTGTCATTCGGACTGAATATATGGCAGAGACTGCGGAGACAAAACACAGCCAGCTGATGAATGCTCTTTGAACACTCTGTCCTGTCTGCTACTGCACACTTCAGTGTTTTCTCTCCTCTGTCTATCCATCTATACTTTTCTCTCTGTACTGCTTCTGTTCTTTCTGTACCACCCAGGGACAATGTGTGTGAACCGCAAACACGTGTCTGTGTTTAATGAGAAAGACGTGAAGAGAGAAAAACCTCCTGAATTTTCAGGCCTTGGCACGCTACAGTAAGAGCATTTGCACAAGTAATGTGCCATGCCATGAAAGAGAACTCTGAACTCTGTTTCTTTATCACTGGTGATTTTTTATTTATATTTTTCAAACAAGATACATTTGTTTGAGAGGCATTTAATAAAAAAATGATGTTATGTACTCACCATTTTGTTATTTTAAGCTCATTCTTTTTAATGAGGTTTAATTCCTAATTATTTAAAAGAAAAACTATTAACCCTAATAAGTTTTTAAAGAATTAAAAAACTTTTGTAGAACAAACTGGTCAATGTTTTGTAGAGACTTTAAAAGGACACAAAAAACTGGTCCACATAATTTTTTGCACTATATTTATATACACAAGGATGATTAAATCACTCTAACTACTCATATATTCTCTTTGACATGCCAAGTAGAGCAATAAGTTTTCAGTGAGATGAGTAAGAACTTGTTTAATGATTCTTTTGTGTTTGTTTTTAATCTTAAAACATTTTCTTAAAATTCAATTATTTAAAAAAATAGGGCAAGGAAATGATGATTACATTTTAATATTTGAGTGGACTATCCTTATACTTAATGGGCAGTTTCTCAAACAGGTTTTAGGACTAGTCCTAGATTAGCTGTCTAAACTGGAAAAAGCTTGCACTGAGATATCTTAGAATACATTATTGCCATTGTTAGGTCTTAAAATGCTCATAGATAATGCATTTTTGTTTCTAAAAATTCTTAAATGTACTAAATTAGCAAAGGTCTAGTCCTGGCTTAATCTAATTCCTATCCGGGAAACCGGCCCAAAAAATGACTTATGTTACGCATAAATCTAAGAGTATTTTGTTAGGTTTGTGCTTAAAAACAGGTAGAACAAAAGAAATACTACATTTTTGCATCTATTATTATCTTGCATTAAATTTCTTGTTCACAGAATTTAGAGCTTAGATATTTGTAACAAAAAAAAACTAGACTTAACTCCTGACTAAGAATTATTTTTGAAGAGAATAAGCAAGAGAGAAATCAGAGAGAAGGAAAGAGAGCTATGAAGTAGAGAGAAGCGACTGCCAGCTCAACCTCAAAAAAGACATATAACAGGAAAGAGGAGAGAGATGTTGAGAGAGAAAAGGAAAAGGAGATAGAAAGTGAGAAAGAAAAAGTGGTAAAGGGAAAAACAGAGACTGTTGACAGAGCAGGTGAGGAAGGACGTGGGGATCAGATTGTGTCTGTGTCTGGGGAGAGAGGAGGGCAGACAGACCCAGACACACTCAGCAGGAATACAACCAGAGCACAGGTCATGTCACAGAACCAAACACTGCTCCTGCTAGCATTATAACTTACTCACAAGTTTGCTCACAAGAAACTAAAGCTCCATATATGAAAACAGTGCTTTCAATTATATTATAAAATATATACACTGAGATTTACTTGTGATACATATGCATTATTCAAAAGGAATATTTTTCCAGACCAGTCCATTTAGGTTTGATTTGGTTTTTATAAGATCATACTAACAAACATACCTTAATAATTGAATTTTAAATGATCTAATCTTAATTAAGAATGTATTTCCTCTCTATTGTCTCTATACACACAGACAATGCCGTCTTTCTATTTAGCAAGTAAACTGTCTCTCCAGGTATCAGTCGTGATTATGGCGCCTTTATAACTCGTTTTTCATATTCATGTGGAATAGGAAAGAATGTAAGCGTTTTCCTGTAAGCTAAGCTGATTTTTTTTAAGCTTACACCTGGATTGTATTTGGAGCTGTCTTAATCAGATATTTCTCCACAATTAACAAAACAAAGTGCCTCTCAGTTGGAGACTGGGCTTTCTTCTTATTACTATTTCTTTCTCCACAGCTATTTTTCTGTCTCTTAAAGTGTTCAACATCAACATCATCTCAAATGCCCTCCTTTGTTTTCCATCATGATAGATTCAAATACAGAATATTTGTAATATAGAATGAGCTGGAAAATATCAGTGGATCTAAAACAACAGGTCAATTTGTGACAGAAAAGAGGTTACTCACCTAAACACATCGACCCTCCACGAGCCCCAGAAGAGATGTGCTGAGCCAGTTAGTCCTAGGGCTGTGTTTACAAACCAAAATAAATCTGACTGAGCCTTGGAATTGGAACTCAATTGCACTAAATCAAATTATGAAGACATAAAATAAGAAGACGTTGGGATGATTTAACAAAAGAGAGCAAAGTGGAATGCTATCTCCCTATAAGAATATATATAAAATACCCAGCTACCATGACCAAGTCATATTGCACAACAAAATTTTCTTTATGTACAATGTTTAATGTACACATTTTTGTGCAATTCATTGCATAATGCATTATGACTTAAAAACACTTTTAGCACAGTGTGTGATTTGTAAACAAAAACATTTTTAAAATTTGGATCACATAACCACTTTTTCTGCTGATGTAAGCTTGCTTGGTATGTCAGCTGGCATCTGCGATGCAGAGCATTCTGGGTGGCAGTCCTGTGAAACATAAAAGAGCTCAAACCATTAAAAAATGGGAGGGTTGCTTTAGCAAATGCAGTTTATCCAGTCCGATCACACGGCAATTTAATTTAATGCGGTGGCTAACTTGTAGAACAAAATCAGCAAAACAGCAACGCAACTAACCTGTTTAAGACCCAGAAAGGTAGTAAGGACATTGTTAAAATAGTCCATCAGCGATTCAACCAAATTAAATACATTTTGTGTGCAAAGAACACAAAAATAACACCACAATCCATACATGTCTATCAAAGTATCTAATGATTTAGTGTCCTTCCAGTTTTGTGTTAGTTGTATTCAGATTCCATATTAGTAGTTTGCTGAATTGTTGCTGTATGCCATGCTAGCTAATGCATTAGCAATGCAGTCCCTTGTTTATCATGCTAAAGCTTTAAATCTAAAGAGAATGGGCTAAGGTCAAACTGAGAGAAGAAACTAAAACATATGTTTAGTATGGTCTCAGACAAGGCAGTCCAGACACCCTAGTGGTTAAACCTAAACAGAAAGACATTATAACCCAAGCTATATAGGAGCACCTGTGCTAACGGTCCAGCTGGTGTATAACCTAAACACTCGGTTCTAGTGCATGCTACAAATGTGTGTCTGTACAACAAAACACTCTGCTGTATTCCCAAGACCGCGACAGGTATGTGCATCATTCGCACAGCCAAGAAAGTGAGACAGCTACGATGAATAGTGTCTGTTATTTACTGTGTCTAAAAGAACATTTCCTCTGGGGGAGGCTAGAGGGAGCTTCATCTGAGCTACCTGAGAAAAACATGTTCCCACAGTATCCACAAACCCTATTTGAAGGCATTAAACAGTAGAAGTGCAGCACTTGAATTTACAGTTTATCTGTCAGTTAACTTGACAGGAGCGTTAGCTTTAGGACCATTGCATAATGTCTATGGGGCCCTAGGCGCAGACTGGAGGCCCCGTTGTCAGAAAAAAGTGAAGGGTGAGGAACAAAATGGCAGCGTAAACAGCTTAAGTCACACCCCAGCAGGACCCTGACAGCATTTAAATGGATGATTTATTGAACGATTCTGTTAAATGTTGTCACAGCGGGGTTATGGCTGCATATTACCCGTTGTTTCTTGAGACTTTAGGTCAATGTGTCTGAGAAATGCTGTCTAAGAGCCAATTTAGCCAAACCTTCATTTTAATATCCACACTGGGCTCAGGTCACGGTGGACGCTAATACACCATGCAATCAGAGAATGTAAACGTGCAGCGTGTTGAAAATGAGCGCCGCGTTTTTTAAATGTTTGTGCAGCGCTGTATAGTTACTAAGGTAGTCGATTACATGGGGGAGAAAAGGAGCGATATAAGATTGGCAGACGGGGAGGCCGTTACAGGTTAAGCACCGTTCACTCCCCCCTGAGATTTAACTCGTGCTGAAAAGTTGATTTATGGAATAAAACTCTCAGACCCAATTTCCGCCTTTCTCACTGACTCCATAAGCATGGTGCCTATCAAATAGAAGTGTGCCTGTAAAGTGTTTTCTTTCTGGATTTATTATTTACAAATAATACAAATAATAATAAATAAAAACATGTTTGAATGCCTATTGACAAACTGCTTTATATTTACATTTTCATGTTAGCCATTTAGCAGACGCTTTTTATCCAAAGCAACAAATGAAGGCAATAGAAGCAATCATAACTAACAAAAAAGTAACTACAAGTGCTATGAAAAGTCTGTTAGCCTTATTATTATTATTCATAGGCAAGGTACACAAGTTATATTCATACATACTTGAATACACCACTTGTACGAGCAAGTTTTAATTTTAATGTTTTTTTATTATTTTTTGAAATCAAATTGTTATATTTTATATTATTATTATTGCACACAAGATTTCATTGTTGTTGTTGTTTATTTTTAAAAAATCTTAATATTAAATAATTCATGTTAATAAAATATTTAATATAATATTTTAAACTAAATATTAATTGTAACATTAACATTCATATCTTGTTTTTAGTCTCTTATTGTTTTTTACGTTTATTAATTTAGTAGTACTTCTTTGTTATTTTAAATATGACATTTAAATGCTTATAATTGTTTTTATAATTATAATTAATTATGTATACACTCAATATTTATATTTCTTTGGGGGGAAAAAAACAAACACAGAAACGCGCTGCAAATAGCACGGACCACAACTGAAATGTTTCAGGGGGACCTCAGAAAGCGACAAACCCATCTGAGAGTAACTCTAACTAACATGGCATTAAAATAATGTTTCACAGTTAAGTGTGTAATTCGTCAGATTAGGCTAATAATATCTGTTATTAGCCTAAAGACTGTATGATCAGGTTGTTAAAATAAACACCAACGTACTACCCAACCGTTAAAAAGTAGGTTCAATATAGTATGAATGTAGTATGAATGGAATTCGGACATACTACATCCGCCATATTGATTTTGTCACGTGTCATACGTCGTTACAACAGCGCGACAATTTAAACTTTCAATATGTCATCCGTTTATTTATATTTTGTTAAACAAGTGTAATTTAATCACAATAAATAAAGTTTTTTTCCTGAGGTGCTTACACTTGAAATGAGCTACTTTCCACCATTTTTCGAATATCCTGTCCTGGAACCTTATGGGATAGGAAAATGTCCATGGTATGCCTACTATAGAATTCGGGCAGAAGCAGTAGGTCATCCGGGTGCTTCTCACCTACTGAATTTCGAATGCTGTAAATTCTGACATACTACTCGCCTCGCATGCTGTTTTTCGCGTACAATATAGTTGGGAAGTAAGCGATTTCGGATGCAGCAATGATCAGGTCCCAGATGTGTTTGTCACTTTTTGAGGTCTTCCTGAAACATTTCCATCGTGGTCCGTGCTGTTTGCAGCATGTTTCTGTGTTTGTAGCGCCTCCTTGTGTTTGGCTGCGTTGTGAGAATTTGCAGTTTGCATGTGTTTTTTTCTGTTTGCATGTCGCATTGAGCTCTCTCAGCCAACCTAGCTTATTAATATTTGAAAAAAAATTAGTAATAATAATTTTAACATTAATATTTGGGTAACAGTTTATTGTAATAGTCCACTACTAGCAGTAACTTTGCAACTATGTCGACTAGAAGTCATTAGAGTGTTACTAGGCTGTCTGCTTAATAACTTTTAATACTTTATTTTGATGGCTCCACAGCATATTATATAGTGACTATGAGAAACGTTGCAAGTATTTATCAACTTATTCTACTAAACCTAAACCTAATGGTCTACTCTGAGAGTTAGTAGACATGTAGCAAATTAATGAGAGTTACATTAGTTTACATGTAGTTACAGAGTTACTTATAGTTTGTAGAATGTCTAAAGTGGACTATCAAAATAAAGTGTAACCAATATTTGTCCTGTTTTTAAGCTGTCAACAATATTATGTGAATTAACACACCTGAGCGGTCGTACGCTGGGCCCTGTGGGCTGCTTGTGGGTTTTAGTGGAGAACCAAAGTGTACATTTCACAACCATCATGGAAAGAGCCATCTGGTTTAAGGTGATGAAAAGTGGGAATAGCTTTCTTTTAAGCTATTTACTTGTGGCTCACTCAGTTTTGGTGTCTTGGTTGCCACCTGAGCTGCCATGTTGTTTTTAGAGATTACTGCTAGTAGGTTTTGGCCCCTGAACTGTTTTGTCTAATTTTCCGCCAGTGTGCAGTAAGAGTAAGTGGTATAGTGAAAAGTAATGCGTTATGTGTTTGTTTTTTCTGTTTTTGTACAAGAACCAGTATGAGAACATTTCACTTTCTGATTGAGTTTCACAAGTCTGGTTAGACATGAATTACACGGATATGCTTTTAAAGCTCATTTTGGGTCTCAGTGAATTATTATTCCCTGTTATTTTCTGATTTGGAGGCCGACTTACTATATAGGAATGCCATAAAGTTTGTAATGTCTGGGACGAACACTTGCTTATTTCCCTCTCTGCTCTTAGACCAATTTCTGTTTCGAATTTTGGTAGCTGTTACCGTAAATTCTTATGCACAACTTCTTTATAAATCTGTTTTAGATAAACCATAGCCAGCCTTTGCCAAATTGCTTCTATTTTATTGTTCTTTCAGATGGTTTTACCTTCAATGGTTGTGACTGGCTTCAGTTACTCAGAAGCTCCTTATTGTTTGTGTTATCGAAGATTGGCAGTCGCCCATCCTCATGTGCATATCTATGTTTTAGGCCTCAGCTGTGCGCTGTAAACACAGAGAGTGCGCATGCATGACCGAGCGCTTGGCCAGACGGATTGCGTGAGACTTTTTTACTGCGTCTGCAGAGCTTTTCAAGAAAAACATTAGATAAACAGATTGTGCCGGCCTGTGGAACAGGGGTAATGTCTGATTCTGATCGTTTTGAGTATTAAGACGCCTGTTCAGAGCAGGGCACATGGTCAAGAACGTTTAAATTATCCTCCCCACAATACCACAACCCTCAAAAAAGCCTCTGTCATCCCCTTCCGCATCATCACCACCAACGACAGCCAACTATTCAACAACTAACCAAATTGGCCGTACCAGCAATGCTCTCAGTCGCTTTCTGTTTTTGCCCATTTTCTGTTTGTCTGACTCTTTGGTTCTCGCTCTTGGCCTCCCTGTTTTCCCTGTGACTTGTGATCGTGTTTTTCCTGGAGGGGGAAATGGCTACATGTGAGAACTAGGAGGAAGCAAGTTTTTTATCGAGTGCAAATACAGATGCTCACACAGACGTGACTAATTAGACTTGCTCATGGTTTTTGGGACTGCACATCCTTACGTGGCAGTAAAATAAGATGGCAACCGCAGCATAAACTCAAGGTGGCAAAACAGCATTGCACTACACTGTACACCGTAGGAGGGCTTCAAGGTCTGAGCAAAGCCCAAAATTGTCCTGCTGAAGCCCAGCAGAGCCCCAATTCGAAATTCCAGTAAGAACAACAATAAAAATGAAAATCGAAAATGATAAAAGAGGGAAACGCCAGTGAACCACAGTGAATTAGGCAAAGCAAACAGGCGCAGAGTGCCTGTTTGGAGTCTTGCTGATTGGGAAAACACAGCGACGCTGAGCATGTCTGGCTCTCTTTTTTTTCCCTCATCTCTCTAGTGCAGGAGCTGCAGTTGGACCAGGTTCCCTGCAGATGTGGTTTAACATGGACATGTGCTCTGCCATACTTTTCTTTTTTGATTTTCACTGATGCAACACAGGCAAAAACAAAATGTTGCTAACTTTTCACCATTTGCATGCTTCCTTTGAAGTGAGCACAGGCATTTCATGCATCTGACAAACACATTCATATAAATATCACACAAAAGAACTTTGGTTTCTCATGATTAAAATTCTTTTCATATTACTTTGGCATAATTGTCAATAAATTTATTGTATATATTTATTTAATTATGATATTAGTATAAAATAACAACAAATGTGTAATATTTTTGATAATTTAGCATTCAAGACAAAGTCCAGTTTAATAGACCATACATATGTCAGTATGTGAAATCTTATTATTTCTCATTATTTCAAAATAATTTATATTTGTCACGAAGGAGGTGGCGAGGAAGCATTCGGATTTAAGTGCAAGCTGATTTATTTACACACAGAGCGTAGACAGACAGTAAGGGTAATCACCGGTTAACATCAATGGCAGAGGCAGAGCAAAAGAGTAGTCAAAGTCCAGGCGAGGGTCGGTTACAACAAATA
>JAUYWG010000056.1:8833897-8866701 GCA_034779775.1 Enteromius afrohamiltoni | reverse complement strand
TTATTAGTAGTAGTAGTAGTAGTAGTAGTATTAAATATTTTATTTTCTTTGCAATGATATTTTCACACCAATAATAATCATAATAACCATAATAATATATATTCACATTTTGGCCACATTGTACAACCTGCAAAGACAGCAAATTTGGAATTGTCTATCAAATTTTATCCCAGCCCCCAGTGATGTTGCCTCTCTGCCACTAGGAGTCGCTCACTGACAGACCTCAGACTTCTGTAGAATAGATTTTCATAAGTGAGTGGAAGTAGGAGGTCTGTTCTATTTGCAAGCATTAATGTCTTGAACTTAATGTAACCGGGAGCCAGTGGAGGGAGATAATGAGAGGTGGGCTCTTTTGGACTCGTTGCAGACCAGTTGTGTCCCTCCATTCTGAATCATTTGTGAAAGCTTGATTGTGCATGATGGAAGTCTAGCTAGAAGAGCATTGCAGTAGTCCAGCCTAGAAATGACAAGGGCCTGGAAAAGAAGTTGTGCAGCATGCTCTGTTAGGAAGGGTATCTTTCTGATGCTGTGAAAGAGTATAGGCTTAAAAGCTATTTTTTTAAAAGGATTGTCGGCTTATTTGATCAATCTAAAAACAGTGATTTGATTATCTTTTTGCAGTTTAGAAGCCCATCACCACAGAGGCCAATGACAATGCTGACAGTGCTCTGTGTCCTGCTAATGCTGGGGAACCATGTTCTGGGGGGCGGTTATGCCCCTATGCCTCAGATGAAATATGTGCAGCCCATGATGAAGGGACCTGTTGGGCCACCCTTTAGAGAAGGCAAGGGCCAGTACCTTGGTAAGTGTTTACAACTAACATAATCATTAATCTCTACATCATTATGTATTTTATCAGATCCATCTTGCCGTCCATCCATATTCAACAAATAAAATAAAGTTTTAAAATAAAATGTATTCCTATGACTTTTAACAGGCATTACTATCTTCAGTATCATTTGATTCCCTAGAAATTGTTAACATGAATTGTTGACATAATTTTCAGTTTACCTAAACTTCCATAGACAGCTGCACAACAGCGGTAACTATTTTTAATGCAAAGGTAATACAATACAAAGTTAATTATTATAAATGTACTGTATGTAATGTAACATTCAAATAAAAAGAAATACATTTAAAAAAAACTTTCTTATATTTGCGATATCACTGTCTCTGAAAAGGGTCCAATATTATTAATATTCAGGATTCTTTGATAAAAAGAAAATATGAAATAAAAAAATAGCATTTATTTTTTAAATAGACTTTTTTATACAGTATAAATGTCTTGATTTTCACTTTGATCCGTTTTAATATGACCTTGCTAAATAAAATTATTAATTTATATAAAAATAAAATCTGACTGACCACAAACTTTCGAACTGTACGAACCAGGTGAGCCACATGAATTCACATATTTCATTAATAAATGAGTTTGGCTGGTTAAACTGGATTGTAAAAAGTTAGTGAGTAAGAATCAGCTTAGTTTAAAAGCTGATATATAATTTTTTGCACTAAATTGGCACAGTGGTTTAGTGCATTCACCCATTTAGGCCCTGGATGACTAAAGCACTGGAGATAAACAATAAGAGGACAAGAATGGTTTGCAATTTCGCTGACTCCTGTCCTCTCTATGATATACAAGAGGGCATTGTGAGAGTGTCACAGGAAGAGATAGAAGATTGAAAAAGAGGAGCAGGGTGGGGTGAAGTCACATCCCTTCTGAGCAGTACATCACATGTCCATATAGTCCAGACATGAAGGGGAGGAAGTCTTGAGCTGATGAGAAATCCAGGGTAGGTGTCAAATGGAAGCTTTTGTGATGTGCTTAAGATACATAGGAGGTCTCTGTTAAAGGGGGAAGGATAAAACACAGCCAAGACAAAAGAGCAAGAAGTGGTCAGATATATTTTCCTGGGATGTGATTGATTTAACTGCTGCTAATAGTTCAGCTTTTAAGGATATTTCACTCAAAGAGAAACATTCTGTCTTTTACCCACCCTCATGTTGTTCCAAACCTGTTTGCAAACACTGTTCAGCAGGAGGGAAGTCTTACAGATTTGAGCAACATAGGGGTTAGTAAATGATGACAGAATTTTTATTTTGCACGTATAGCACAAACGTTTTATTTTTTCACAGTCTTCAAAGTAATTTTATAAATATGGAGAGACTAATGCGATCCATCAGATATCAATTAAGATTCAAAACATCTCTAAAGAAAAGCTATGTGCTCACTGCCATCTAGTGGTCAATGGAAGACTTGCACTGAAACAGTTTATAATCCATCATTATAGATAAGTAGAAATAATTATACATACTTACATAAACATACTTAATAAAACCTGCTATTGGAAAATAACCAACCTCTCTAAAACAAGTCCTCAAATGAACATTTGTTCTGACACTATTGAGAGATATATGTACTCAGTAATGTTTTTTTTTTCCATTTCTAGATTTCACTGACTACTGTACAATTTATGTGTTTTAGTAGATTCCCTGTAGTTGTCTTTTTTTAATTTTGGAGTATTAAGTTTATGGTGGTACATTGATGTTATCAGACGAATTAAGTAAATGTAATTTACAGAACATGATTTTGATTTTGTCATTTTGCACTTATATACTAATGTAAAGTGCTTGCTAAAAAGCTAAATTCAACAGATATATGTTGAATACTTGGCTTATGCTATATATCAATTTACCACTTGAGGGCGCTTCACAACTATAGTAGGATTATACTCTTCTATTACCTATACAGACGAGGATATAAAAATGTTTACGAAGTGAATGGAAAGATATATTAGGTACTCAAGAGTCGGCATCTATTAGATAATTGTGGTAGATTATATTTCATTTAACTTATTGTGTACATATATTCCTCAAATAAATTACTTTAGAAATGACATATACTAAGCCCAACATTTGGATTTATGTGTGATGTGATTGCTGAAGTGAGAAGCATAAAGCACATGTAAACATTGGCCAATTTAGCTGAAGATTAGGCTAAGATTTGTCTTTCTCATGTTGCTGTCACATGGAGTTTTTTCTGTATATGTCAGGGCACATCTGTCTTTAGCTCTGTGAAATGGACCATTTTAAAGAATAAATGTATTGTAATATTAATTCTTAACTCATCTCATCAAAACTTTTATTGGGAACTGAAGTGAATGCAACTTTGCAGTGTTTTCCTCACTTGCATAGTTTGTTGTTCCTAGAACAAACAAAACATGGCAGTCAAATGTCATCTGTGCAGTTCTCTTGCTGAAATTCCAGTGAGGTCAAATGCTTTTGAGAGTTTTGTCCTTGTCCTTTGTTTATGTTTTGTCCATAAACACATTCATTTTCCAGTGTAGGCCTTCGTTGCATACCTGTGAAGACACTTGAGCATAATGTTGACAACACAATGCATAAATGTAGTCTCACTTTAGTGTGCCCTCTGCAATTTTTTTGATGGTACAAAGATTCCTTGACAATTGACAAAAATTTGTGTCTTTAAATTCTCACATAGGTAAAAATCTTCTTTTATGAATGTAGCTATGAAGTTGTTATTTTTTACCTTTTTTATTGCAGAATTTCCACCAGTGATGGACATTAAAGGGGAGCCAGGTCCTCAAGGGAAGCCAGGACCAAGGGGACCAGCTGGGCCTCCTGGATTACCAGGGAAACCAGGAATAGGAAAACCTGGTCTCAATGGTCAAACAGGTCCTTCAGGTCCTCCAGGATTCCCTGGAATTGGGAAACCAGGTTTACCAGGATTACCAGGAAAAATAGGACCTAAAGGACCTCCTGGACTCAATGGTGAGGGTGGGCCTCGTGGAGAGGTGGGTCCACGTGGACTTCCAGGTCAGCCAGGACCACCTGGACCAGCGGGACTGTCGTTGAATGGCAAACCAGGGTTACCTGGGACTAGAGGCCCGCCAGGGTCAAGAGGTGACCCGGGGCCTAAAGGCGGACGTGGTATTCCTGGTGACCAAGGACCTAAAGGGGAAAATGGCAATGGAAAGCCAGGTCTAACAGGTCCCAGGGGACCCAGCGGCCTTCAAGGACCTCCAGGACCTCCAGGTGTTCCTGGTTTGGGTAAAACAGGGATTGATGGGCTGCCTGGGCATCCAGGGCCAAAAGGAGATAAAGGATTTCCAGGAGTCCAAGGTGTCCCTGGGGAAGCTGGTCGTCCTGGACTACAAGGTCAGCCCGGGCCAGCTGGTGTGGGAAAACCTGGACTTGATGGTGTTCCAGGTAACCCAGGACCAATAGGTCAAAAGGGTGAAGTTGGCCACAGAGGAGCTCCTGGGTTACCTGGTTCACCTGGCTATGGTAAACCAGGGCTTGTTGGACAGAAAGGAGATAGAGGTCCTGGTGGATTACAAGGAGCACCCGGTGACAAAGGAGAACCTGGGATGGATGGTCTACCAGGAGATACAGGGCCAACTGGACAGCCAGGGCTTCCAGGTCCACAAGGTCCTATGGGTCTTCCAGGGAAACATGGGATGCCTGGTCTAAAGGGTGAGAGTGGCCCACAAGGACCTCCGGGCTTGCCAGGGCTTAGAGGAGATCAGGGTCCCAGTGGGCTTTCAGGAAAGCCTGGCCTGCCAGGGGATAAGGGCTTTCCTGGTATCAACGGAGCCACAGGCAAACCAGGACCTAAAGGTGAACCAGGTCACATCGGACTGCCAGGTAATCCTGGTGTGATTGGGGGACCAGGTCCAAAAGGTGAGAATGGGTTAGCAGGACCCCCTGGGCCACGTGGCAATTCAGGGATCCCTGGAATCCAAGGCCCCACTGGTCATATGGGACCTCAGGGTGTTCCAGGGTTGAAAGGCGAGCAAGGTCTACCAGGCCCCCAAGGAATTGGAAAGCCTGGAGACCAAGGTATGCCTGGTCCACAAGGACCTCCAGGAAAACCTGGCCCTCCTGGACTTAACGGTGTGCAGGGCCTTCCAGGTCCACCTGGACCTCCTGGGCCTCCCGGGCCGCCAAATGGTGACATAAATCAGTTAGCGGTTCAAGGACCAAATATTGTAGGAGAATCCATTCCAAAGCCAAATGGTGAGAAACCATATTTTGGTCAGGCTGAGCTCTCTGCCTCTGTGGCACCTGCTTTTACCGCCATTTTGACAACACCATTTCCACCATCTGGAATGCCGATCAAATTTGACAGAACTCTGTACAATGGGCAAAATGCTTACAACCCCGCCACAGGCATCTTCACAAGCCCACTGCCTGGAGTCTACTATTTTGCTTATCATGTACACGTAAAGGGAACCAGCCTATGGGTGGCACTGTATAAAAACAATGTGCCAGCCACATACACCTATGATGAATACAAGAAGGGCTATATGGACCAGGCATCAGGTAGTGCGGTACTGGAGCTGAAAGAGAATGACCAGGTTTGGGTGCAAATGCCCTCTGACCAAGCAAATGGCCTCTACTCCACTGAGTACATCCATTCGTCCTTCTCAGGGTTCCTCCTGTGCCCCACATAACGGTCCGTCTCAGAGGAGAATTGCTTGCTCAAGTGCCCTGCAGTAACATCTGTGATAACAGCGACTAGATTACAAGAAAGACTTGCTGAACGGCGGAGAGGCTGAGTTCGAAGCGGAGGATGGAGAATTCATGCTGTGTCTTTGTTTTCACCTTCTCTTTCAACTGTCCAATTTGATCATTGTTTTACTTTCAAGTGTTGTCATTTTCTGCCTATATGATAATTTTATTATAACTGTTATGTTATTTTTGTTGATGTTGATGTATTGGTGTTATTTTATTGATATTGTTGTAGTTGTTGTTGTTTATCGCAATCAGACTATTAAGTACTTTGCAATGTGTAGGTAACCGTTCAAAGACTTACCCATGTGACTGCACACATTGCCAAATGTTCTGACCATTGAACTCCATCACATTGACTCTGGGGTTGTGTGTTCCCCTGGCTGCAGTCGAATTCACCTATATCTTTCCCTCATATAACACAGGCTACTTGATTTGTGCCACATTTTAGAATGCAGACATTCTATACAGCATTGTTATTATATTTGTATGTTTAAATACATCCGTAATTTAAAAAATAATCTTCAGTTCCATATTGTTTTGTTTTCTTATTAATGCCAGACAGGTGAATATCTATCTGCTTTAGGTATGTATGTTTTGTTTGATTTACTGTGTTAAAACAAAAAATTATGTGCTAATCTGTCTGTTTCTGCGACAATTACATTGTGTTTGAGAGTTATTAAGAAAAACTTTACTTGATGATTTTCTGAGTTCTTTGCTCAAAACATGCCAGGTTTAAATCAGTAGTGATCCTGAAGGCCTCAAGAGGACTGCTGTACAACAGTGCCTGAATTAGCAAAACAAAAATGCAATTTCTGTGACACTAATTCCATACAATCTCACAAAAAAAAGTTACAAAAGGCGGTACACTTTTGTGCCTTATTTCTTCCATAATACATACATATTAGTCCCTGAAGTGTACATATTAGTACCTTTCAAAAAGTGACATCTTTATGCCTTTGTTTCTGAGAGTGTACTTTAAAAACCATGACATCAAAGCTAATACATAGCGTATAGCTTCTCATCAAAATCTTAGGATAGCCTAAGAGACTACTAGAAGATTGAGAATATGAAAATTTTATTATATATATATATATATATATATATATATAAAACAAATCAATGCTCCAACACGAAATCCAAACTACTGCATTGTGTACTTTAAACGTTTTACATTCTGACGCTTTTCTAATTGCTGCTTTAACAATGACACAATTGACTGATTGTGTTTCTTGTTTTTACATTCTTCTGAGACTTGTAATTACACCGACATGATTGACACTAACATGAGTCAATGCATGTTATAATCTTTTACATTTTGACAAAAACATACATGATTTGGATACATCACACTGTAATAGCACTGCTCCAGTGGTGTTTATGAAAGGTTAAAATACAAATATCCTTAAACAAAGAAATTGTCCCTTGCGCATTTAGTGAAGTGAATGGAAAAAAGCAAATGCTAGAGACTTGAAGTTGAAATACGTTTTCTCAGTTTTACTTGTTTGACCAAAATGTAGAATTATGAAACCTGAGGAGTCAGTACCTGTCAGTACTTAAATGCACCCACTCACTGAGGTTGCCCATTCAATACACAGTTACATGACATTTGTTCCATGACACTGTTCAGATTATTTACCCTTGAATGTTTTGGCACCAGAACTTTTCTATTCCAGCATGTATTTGACCTTTTTATTGTATATTAACACTGTGACAAATATTTTCTATGATGAGTGTATTGTTTAAGTGCGATGGATTGAAGATTTGAAAATTCGTTGTGCTGCAAAAAAAAACAAAAAAAACTGCTTAGACTATGTTGCTTCCTTTTGTCGTTTAAAACAGGACAAGGACAAAGAAAAAGCAATGTTCCACAAAATATTTATTCATGTTCAATCAAATAAAAAATAATAATAAAAAAACAACACTAAATCAATCCCATTTGCACATGATTTTAATGAAGGCATATTTATACATTTTTGATAGTCCAGCAAGGAATGTCCAACTACCGAAAACCCTGAACGTACAAATAACCTTATTATTAACAACATCAAGGAGTTTGTAGTACACACTACCATTGTTTTTCTTGCTTTCTTCATGATGTATCTATCAATCTATAGGACTTTTGTCATACTGCATTAACTTTATGCAATCCGTTTTGGGTATTAAATGCACTCTTTGATTGAGCATATTTTGTCAGCTCGTACAAAATCTACAAGTACTTGACAGTACTGATGCAACATCAATAAAGACTTTCTTGATCAACAGTGTCTTTTGTTGTTCTCTTTTAACTAATATGCCCAAGATTAATAATTTAGTTAAAACCTAATCTTAAAATCATAACCATGTTGATATTATATCCACATGCTATAATACTTAAGCACACATATTTACAGTTTATAGGTTTTGTTAGGCTGAAGAAAATATGAACAGCACATTAACGCTAACACTACATCCATTTTAGTGTTCCTTGAAGGGTCACCTGTGGTCATATAAAGGTGGCTGAAATGCTTCCCAAGTATCACACCTTGTACATTCACCTACCTTCAACCTGCTAATACTTCCAAAAATTAGTTGGTCACACATTTGCTTTCTTGGATTAAATAATCAAAATATTGAATTTTCCACAAAGTATTGGAATTAAGTCTTGGATATGAACACTGTTGGATTATTAAATAAACAATATTTCATGTTTCTCAAAGTATTGGAATAAATTTTGTTTGTTTTTGTTTATTATTGCAAAAAATGACACGAAACAGCACTGCGCTGACATGCAATACACTTATACGAAAAATACGACAACAACAATCATTCAGTAAGAAAAATATCGTCGTAAGCCTTAATAAGTTTGTTATTTTTGTCAATATGTTGAAAGAGATTTGATCGTAAACAAAATCTCTCCAAGAAAGACATCAAATCTGGGTAACATATTCAGAAATTTGTACTTATGAGTAAAGAATTTACAAAACAGAATAAGAAAAAGTTGACAATAAGATCGATAACATGGTCGCTGCCCGAAAAAAAAACTAAAATATATATTTTGGTTCTAAATGACATTTTATAAAAGAAGATAAATAACAACTTAAGTTCAATAAACCAATTTAACCTGATCACAATAATAAAATAAATGAAGTAAAGTTTCTTCTTCAACTTTGCAGAATACACATACGTTAGAAAGATCAAAAAAAGAAGCACCCTGAGAGTTTGTTGGATAAAAATGCTACATTTTAAAATGTACCTCTGATTTTATTACAGACGCAAAACTTTTCAGGAAGTAACCATGCTCTCTTCTAATTAATATTGTCAAAAACATTGGTCCAGAACAATTTACATAGGGGATGTGCATACTGAATAATGTGACATTTGCTTAATGTATCTGCTGTTACACTTTTTTATCAAGAAAGCAGACTCCATCCAATAAAAGTTTGGGCAAGTTTCTTCTGTAGTATAGGTACGTTTTGAATAAATGCACACATCTTGGCGATATTTGATGACAGATTTCATAAATTCTTCATACTTCAGTATAGTACCATCATCTTTAAATAAATCCAAAACAAAAACAACACATCTGTCATACCCACTTATCAATAAAAAGAGATTTTCCACGAACTAAAATGCATGAATTATTCCAAAGAATTTCTTTGTGGGGAGAAAAGTTGTGCACATAATACAATTTCAGAGCAAGTAAAACTTGTTGGTCAAAATTAGAGTGAGAGATTGGCAATTTAGAAAAGAGTGAAATTGCATCTAGACCACCCAATCTAAATATAGTATTGGGGATGTCATACCAAATTGAATTATTGCCACAGAGACATTTTTTAACCAACTAATTTTGAAAGAACTGACTAATTCTTTAAACTCTAAAACTTCCAATCCACCCTCAGAACACCTGTTAGACTAAACAGATTTCCTAATTTTTATGAGACTTTTTCTTCCAAATAAAACTGAAAACTGATACAGCTTTTTGTAAAAGTTGTGTACAAACGTTGAGATCATTCCCAGATCTGTACATAAATCATCATTAATCTTTAGAGCAGAGAGATGTTTTTTTATGTTTTCTTTTCTCTCGAGCAAAGAAGTAATTAGTGTTTCTTTCACATTCTCAATCCATTTTGCTCTAGAATGCATGAAAGCCCCTTTAACAAGCTCTGTGTACATGTTTTCAATTTGACAAACACTATATTCTATCTCATCCTCTTCAGCGGGATTATTCTACTGCTTTAGCATAGACAACCTATGAATGAGTTCAAATTCTTTATTATTTTTTTCTCTTTTAATTAGTTACAAAACATAGTTTCAGCCAGATGAGTAACATAATCATTGAAAGGAGCATCTTCCAGCAGATAATTGTTACATTTACAGTAACCTCTTGTACTACTTGGTTTCCTATATTGTATAAGGTCCAAACAAATTAACATATGATCAGTAAATGGGGCAAACTGATGGTTAACAGAAACAACATCTTTCAAAATAGAATAGAAATAAGAAAAAGATCAATGGTAGCCTTAAGGGACCCAGATTTGTTGGACCAAGTAAAGGCACTACAACCACTGTTAAAAAACACCAAGCATCTACAACTGTAAGATTGTTGTCATATGTATTAGAAGAAAGTCTTGAAGGAAATCTATCTTATATGTCATCTGGCATTTCAATAAAATCTCCAGCTATAATCAAATAAGCAATAATAAAACGATTTTGTATACTAATGAGCTTTGCTGCTAACTCTTTGAACATGGTCACATTGGCGTTCTGTGAATTGAGCTTGTAAACATTTATATAAAATAAATACCACATTTTCAATTTTCCATACTAAAATGATCAATCTACCCACTACAGATAAAAATTATTTTAAAATGTCTCGCCCTAAATGTATGCATCAAAATTAAAGTACCAGCAGAACGGTTAGAGCTGCCACTCATCAAAATGTTATTTCCCCATTGCATTTTCCAAAAGTTAAGGTCTGAATCACATGAACGACTTGACATAAATGAATAAAAAATTTAAGTGTTACACTATGTTTACAATACAAAAATAAAGCTTTCCCCTTTGTATTTTCTCATAAACCTCTAGCGTTCAGAGAGGCTAAACTAAAAGAAGAAAACTCAAAAGAATGCATAACAGACAAAAAACAAAGCAGTGCAACAACACAGATGATCGGCTGGAAAACAGATAAGTCCTTTGGCTAAGAAGTTGACATGAACTTCCTTCAAGTCAACTTCCACAGCCATATCACCCTGCAGCCCAAGCCTGGTTGCCCAATGAAGGTAAGCAGTGCTGAGCCTGGTCAGTACCTGGATGGGAGACCTTCTGGGAAAACTAGGTTGCTGTTGGTAGGGGTGTTGGAGAGGCCAGCAGGGGGTGCTCACCCCATGGTCTGTGTGGGTCCTAATATCCCAGTATGGGACACTTATAAAGAGTATGGGTATAAATGGCCTCCCAATAATTCCCATCCATTGGTTGGCTGTATCTCTTTCTCCTCTCCACCTGTAGCTGTCCAGGTGGATGCAAAAATCCCCTATTTATTTATTTATATTTTTAGTTTCATATCACACTTCGCATCAGCTGATGCAGATGGGTCAGCTAGCACATCAAACCTGTTACTCAAGTCAACCTCAGAGACAAGTTCAACTTCGACGCCGACTTCTACATCCATAACTTTGGACAAACCGCGTTTCTTTCTTCCCATTAAAGAAACAATGCGGAAACGTATAAAAGAAGACAGCAAACAAGCATAAAGATTTAAAGGTAACTGATTAATCACATTACTACCACCACCGCCAGAACTGAATAAATAAATCACACACCTATCCTGCACGACGCCATCTTATTGGAAAAACGTCAACAGGCTCTTGCGCAATGATGATGCAGTCGCTGCCTGACTCCTCCCTCTTCTGTTCATCTCAATTCAGTTTTCACTGAAGAGAACGACAAACACGACTTCACCCTCTCAGCGGTTACGGCTGTACGTGCACTTTCTCCGGGGTTTGCCAAGGGATTTCAATGTTTGGCCCGTCCTTTGTAAGTATCCCGTATTATCACTCGCCTTCCGCCTCTAACATGTCAGGAAGACGTTAATAACGACACGCCAAGACGTTTGTTTGACCGTTTCTAGTGTAGCTGTGAAAGCTCGCGCTTCAGCCGGTGAAGGAGCTCACGGAGCTCGCGAGGGTGGCAGCCATTTGCCCGCGTACGTTTGAACGGAAACTCCATACCCGGCTGTTTTATTCGTTTTGACGGCTAGACGGTTTTTTAACGGGGTCAGCGACAGTTTGTCTTTCATTTCTATATTTGTTTTCTATAAATAAAAGTACGTTATGGGGTTCTCCTCAGGCTGTCCAGCTGCCCTGGACTGCGTTGACTAGCCGCTTGCTAGCGGTCTCATCACCAGCCAGAGACCGTGCCAAGAAGTTACTCAGACAGTTTATTTGCAGGTGTAGGTGTAATTGTAAATTTAGATAAATGGTAAATTCTGCGTTTAGTCATTAAACACAATGGTCACTTGGTTTTTCATGGTTTGAGCGACTGTGAGGGTCAGAGAGGGTTAGATTGAATTGTTAGCCAGCGAGCTAATGTTAGAACCGTCAGTTCAGTCAGATAACAATTTATCGTCACGCTCCGGAATGTTCCTGATTTCAGTGCTTTAATGGTTATGCAAAGCGTGGAAGATTAGAATAATTCATTTGTTTCTTTTAAGTGTACCAAAAAAAACGTGCCACAGAAGCCATGCCAGTTCACGTGTAATTCGTTTCTTGCTTTGTTTTAACTGTGAATCTGACTCATGCTTCCCTTTGAAGTATGGTCGACCCGTGATCGTTCCCCTATCCAGCACTTGGTTAAACTGTAAGCTGACCGAGCATTAGACGTGAACTAGACGGTAAGCCAACAGTAATGAAATGTAAAGCTTGTATAACAGGTAAGATGATGTATGGGTGGCATCTGATTTCAGCCGGTTCCCAGAAAGAGAGGCTTATTGATGGCATGGCATGACCCTAAATGTGGTATTCAGGTGCCCAGTGTAGTGTTTGATGAGTCACCTGGCTTCAAGCTCCACCTGTTCTCATCCTGTTCCTGTGGGGTTAATACAAGGAAACTGTACAGGTGTTGGTCAGCGGCTTATGCCTTGTTATCTTTGTGATGGACATGTAGGCATTCCTGCCAGAATCTGGAAGTTGTAAAATTGCCAGGTGGGAGCAAGTCAGGACATGTTTTAGAGCTTGTGGTATCTGCATAATATAAAGAGCTATTTCACCTGACATGACAAGATTGTTTTGCTTTTGTAGTGTGAAGCTTAGTTATTTGTAGTGCTGAAACTGTGACAAGGTTGCTCTTTATCACTTTGACCTTCCCTTATCTGCATTGAATTATAAAATGAATACCTTTTGTGTAAGTATATTTATTGGAGAAGCAATTTATAGCTGTCTGAATTTGGTAATGCTACAGTGTATGTGTATCACCATATAATCATTGTACATATATGGACGTTTCCTTGGTAGATTCCTTGGTAGGTTTATGTGTGCTACTTTGAGACAATATTAAATAAACGTCAGCAAAATAACTCAATTACATAAAATCTTGGATAGTTTACTTTTTTTTTTCTGTACTTTTTTCTTGTGGGACAGCTGGGTTATTTTTAAGTGACTTCAAAACTAGCTGACATAATGAAAATATACTGAAAACCTAGCTCTTCACTGTATGTGCTTGTGTATTATTTTAATCTTCACTGTGTTGTCTACCAATAAGACAATGTTTCTATCTACACTTGCAGATCTGTAATTATGCTACTCATTCTTCCATTTGCAATTAGTCAGTTTTACACAAATGTAAGTTTCATGAAGCAGGAATACTCATCCATAGCTGTTATAAGTCAGTCGTTAACTCAGTTTTAGTTACTGCACTGATGGTTTAGGGAGTTAATTCAGTGACGGATTTGCCAGATTGATTCAGAATAATACAGAGAGTGACTGTGAATTTAGTTTTTGATTTGATTTTGCTGAATAAAAATAGCAGTTCCTGCAAGTCTTGTATTAGATGTATTTAGTAGGGATGCTCATTTCGGTTATTTCTCGTAACCGACAACCGGCGCTCGTTAACTGACTATTAACCGGTTAACTAACAACGTTATTTTAAATGAGAATTGAATTCAATTAAAAAAGGATAAGCTAATAATAATAATATTGGTTTGCTGCGAATTTATTGTACATGCGCATAAACTAGCAAACAACAGAAGACGAAGAAAACGAAAGAAAAAATGTTAGCAACAGTGGCCCAATTAATATCAACCATGGCAACGTCCACATAACTTACAAAGTCTTACTGACTGTCACTTTCTGACATGACAGGAGTCCAATCGGTGCGCGAGTTCTTTCATCAGACCTTCATTAACTGACATCAGCTTTGCGCGGAAAGCGGAGCATATGAATCGCGCACAGAACACAAAACTGACGAGAGCGGCTCCGCAGAAAACTGACGAGATCTAATAAAACTTTCAGATGACGTGCAGCTCATTTCTCCATCACTATAAGTTACCCAAAACACACACAAAAACACCCGGTAGATGCATGTTTGTGCTTCAGAGCGGCTCTCTTCAGCAGTGAATGACGAGTCCAGTTCCGTTCACACAGTGTGTGTGCTCCGAGAACGCGGTTGTTAGTTCTGATCATTTCCAGGTGAGTTCCGTTAACGAACGCGGTGTCTCTCCCTGTATTAGGACTCAACAACTGTGTTCTGCTGCTGTGTGAATGTGGACAATAAAATGAGATTTTATATGAGTAGGTAAAATACTGAAATAAATAAGTCAAATTGACCCTTTAAACCGTTTAACTGATTGTATTAATCAGTCAAAATTCAAATCGGTCAGTTAACGGTTAACTGGTTAAAATGAGCATCCCTAGTATTTAGACCACATTTATAACTCGTTTGGCATTTTGGTTGAACAAAGCTGTCAGTAGCCACTCTTACTGGGCAACATGTTAAATGTCACTGGTAGCAGTAGTTCACAGCTTGTTAACAAAAATGGATCAAGTTGTGCCTCACAGCAGGCTCTCCTAAAACAGCTACACAACTGGCAACAGCATGACTCCCATTTCTCCCACTGGCTTTTCAGCTTGTCTGCTTGGATATTGAAGGAGTTGTTGTAGCCTTTGAGCCAGCATTGCAAGCTCAGCAGGAGCGCTGCTAACCCTTGATGAATGAGAACGGTGCTCACCACAGTCTCATCCTGACCTGACAGACATCTGCTCCCTCTGCATGGCTTCCATAGACGCTGCATGATGTGGCCTTTGAGAAGACAATCAATCTTCAAGATGTCTTTGTTGAATAACATGAACTGTCTGTCTTGTCATTTGAGTCATTCTGTTAAGTTTACAGTCACAATAGTGTGAGCATCAAACTGACAGGAAGTGGGCAGGTTTGTGGCAGCATTTGAAGGACTCCCCTTCCTCTTAGCGGATTTTCCACTGAGCGACTTCTTGTCTTTTCTCAGTGCTTCTTCAAAACGCTAATGTGGTTGGTGGCGACACTGTTTTAGCTTATTTTGCACAAGTTTCATCAACCATTGTTGCACCAGCTGATAAAGAGTCATTCTTTTAAAATATGTGTATGGCTAGCTTTTAAGCAAACATTTAATAAAGGCTTAAAAGTTTGTAAAAGTTTTTTTTTATTTTTATTTTTTATTAAGATGTGGTTTGACTCACAAGTGTTAAAAAAATCACATTACAAGGCTGATGCAGATCAATTAGGCAGTGGTGGTTGGTGTTAGCCTAATTTAGTCATTTCAGTGCATCTTTAACTTAACCACAAGCAGCTTGCAAGGTGCATGTCATTCTTTTTGCTGTTTCCAAAGCATCACTTCTATCTCTTGGCCAGTTTTTAATCTAATTGTTTGACGTATGGCTGGGAAGACAGAAGCAGCAGGTGCGTGAAATGTATAGTCTACCTTATTGAATTCATACCTTTTTAAGATGGCTTCCTGTTTTTGAGCAACATTGCGACTATGGCAAAGCACAACACAAGAATGATGATGGCTTTTGGCTGTACCTTATTGCATTGTCTGTAGAGTGAGATTAGCACTGCGCTGAGCCCCTGGCTTTGGCTGCAGATTTCTCTCTTTCTAGCACACTACTGTCTTTTTGATGCACATTTTCATACCACCTGCTTTCAGCAAAAAAAAAAAAAAAAAGGTCCTTTGGTTTGTGCCTTGAGCTGACCTCAAAACCGATTCGATTTGAAGATATTATGGCTTATCAAACTTATTTGATGCAGTCAGAAACAGCACAGTGTTTTGTCATAGTATCATTTGTGGGATTGCACAAATGACACGTTGATTTTGCTGTACCTGTGTTACAACGTGCAAATTCACAAATAAGATTCTGTGTATAAACTAACATGTCTTCCTGTGTTGTTCTTGTGAGACTGTTAATGAATTTTCTTTCACCTGCATTTATTTAAATTCCTTTCTACAACCTTTTGTGTGTATGAATTATTATTATTTATTGTTTTATTATTTATTTATTCTTTGCTCAGAAGTCAGGTCTGAGCGTGATAAAGAATATTTCTATGTAAAGAGAGTTGTCTTTTTGTCATTGTGGGATGACTGAATATCGTCACTGCCATATTATCATATGATGCTTAGGCTACGCAAAGCGTTGATCTATGGTGAGTAAATTAGTAGAGCCCTTCTCCAGCGCTTTTCTGAGAGACTGGTGAGGAATGCAGACAGACAGGCCTCAAGAATGTGTGTGGCATTTAGTGTGTACCTCAGGTATATTTATAGGCCACAAAGTATGCTTTACACAGATTTTTATTTCTAGCCTTTATGACATAAAGTGTGCCGTATTCTAAATTAGAAGTGCTATTTAAACAGCTAATAGCTACTTCAACTTGATGACCCTGTGGTCTGCTGCTTTTTTTATGCCCTTTGTCTTTTGTTACTTTCTGCATGGTGTGGTTCAAACATGTTAATTATGTGAAGGTGACTTTTCCTCTTAGCAACTTAAAAACACCTGGAGAGATGGGCAATTTATTGTCTCGCTGGGTTACCCTGTCTCGAAGCAGAACCCATATTTCTTCTGCTTTTCTGAGAATGGCACCGGTGGCCTCTTCAATGTTTATTAATACCCAGAAATCACACTCTGGCTCCGGTCTAGCACGCTGAATGAGCAAAGTTCATTCTTTGTGTGTCCGGTTTTCCTATGCAACATGACTTCTTGACATTCTGGTGACATTAGGTGTAAAATCATAGTGATGTTTGTCAGTTCACAGTTAGATATTTACCTTCACAGTTAGATATTTAACCTTACAACCATCTTTAGCTGTATGTCTAGCATGGTTATATAGTTCATCGCCTATTTTATAAATGCATGTGACTTAATCTTATTGTGAATTTTTAATAAATAAAAAATAATAATAATTTTTTACCTTACGTTTGACCATTTTGCTGTGGTGACATTGATTTCTCCAATCGTTTACTACTTTCTTACATTTGACTGCATTCAGATCTGCTCCCATCCAGTCAATAACCAATAAAAGAACCTCTGTTCTTGCATTACATTGCAGCTTTAAAACTTTATTTTTTTTATTAATATTCAGCAATATTAAGCAAGCATGCAGTGAAGCAATAAACAACAATAACCATCTCCATATGTTTCACCTGAATATTTTAATAAATAAAAAATGTCAAGAAAAAAAAATCCCCAGAAACCAATATAAGAGCTACATAAAAGGTGCATTTGGTTCCTCAGCATATTCGCATTGTTGCTCAATTTTATGTTTTCGACAAAATCATTGTAAATATTTAATGTATCTCTGAGCCCTACCTGTATGTTATCAGCTGAACAACATTCCATTTTTACTACTTGTTAAACAGTGTGAATCTCTTTATGACTGTGCCAGCGATAGTTACATCTGCACAGCCAAACCTCTTTTTCTGATCTCACGAGAGTGTCAATGGACCCATCTTTTCATCTGTAATGACCTTGTGTGCAGCAAACAAAGCCGTGAAACTCATTGACCGTTTCAATATTGGGAGTTCAGAAGCAGTTGTTGCTTATTACAGTAATTGTACATTTGTGGTGGACCAATTGGATTCAACTTGCTTTGTCTCTTACACACCATACCATTATAATTAAAGCATCTTGGCAGCTGTTATGATATGAGTGCTTGTGGTATGGCCTGTGGAAGCATGCGTGATTCTGCATATAAACCTTTCTTGAGCTGGTGTTAAATTTATTGTTGGGGTATTTCCTTGATGGCCTCAGATCAGTCGCGTCCTGCTTAGGATTGACTTGAGCTTATCTACTCTTATCTAGCATTGAGACATTGCTTTTGAGTTGCCGCTGAACTTGAACACTAAGTCAGTACAGCACTGGTCATGCCAACAAGTTGTGCAGATCTGAGCAGGTGTATCCTCACATTTCACTCCCTCGCTGCCCGTTATCTTATGCATACTTTGTAGTGGAAAAGGAGTAGAAAGTGTGCATGTTTGAAGCTGCGGAAGTTCCAGTGAAAGTGACATGACAAGTGAAGCCTTTGCACTTTTGTGGTTAAAAAAAAAAAGTGCCAAATGGTAACGCTTGCGCACACACACATTCTCATGCAAGATTCACAAATGATCAATATGCTGCTGCAGTGACAAGTAGCAATCAATGGCAAATCTCCAGGGAATCCTTGTCACCTGAGGGACATTTTTCTTGTGTTTGCATGCATTCATTCTCTGTGTTTTTGGGTGGGAATTGCATGCGTCAGTGTTGTCGGGAGTTTTTCTGTGAATTGTCAATGCATGGGTGGATGTTTGCTCTCAGCAGGGTGGAGTATAGATACTTGTGCCAATTATGTTAGCTGTGTGTCTTGATGAAATGCTTAGTTGAACATGACACTGTCTGTAGTGCAAGAAAGTCTGGAAAGTTTGTGGCTGCATTTATTTTAACACAAAAACTATATTCTTGTGAATTATTACAATTTAAAATAGCTTTTCATTATTCCAGTGTTCGGTGTCACATAATTCTTCAGAAATCTTACTGATTTAGTGCTCAAGAAACATTTCTTGCCGTCAATGTTGAAAACAGTTTCTTTGATACTGCTGTTTGATGTTGCGCTTTTTGATCATTTGTTTAATTCATCTTGGATAATTACTGGAAAAAAATGTGACAATGTTTATGCCTATTTGATATGGCTGGGAGATAAAACGATAACGTTATGTATTGCAATAGACACGTAATCGATAACAATAAAAAATGTGTTGTTATGATTAAAACGTTCTATATATTTTTTATTCCTCGTCTGGAAAAAATTGAGGTTGCAAAGCTAGATTGGTCGCATTACCAAAACACTCACTCTCTGGTAACCTAGCAATGTAGGGAGTGATACAATATCAAGTTTGGTTGCGCCATATCATTGTCTCGCGTTGGTCTGCTGGATTGCTGTTCATATACAGAACATGAATGCCGCTGTGAGCGAGGAAATTGTAAATAAAAGAGGAAAAGTCAGCTCGCCAATATTAAGGCAATTTCTGTCTTAATAACTTTGGGGATTATGATCAAAGGAAGGTTAATTAATGTTTAAATGTAATATGTTTTTCTCCTGGTCCTTATTTTATATGGGTAATAAAAATATCAATAATTATCTATATCGACTGATATTGTGATACAGTTTTCAGCCATATCGCCCTGCTTTACTATTTGAAATATATTTTAAGGCTATGTGCAGTTGCTGTAACTTTGTTAATATAACCCTATTGTGTAATATAGCCAGAGGTTTGAGCAAAGCATGAGCTGGCACAGCTCTTATCTTTAGTTTTTTTCTGCATCACTCTCCCCGTCCCTCAGCCCAAGGCCTGTGATCTCACAGAGTCATCCTCTGACAGCTCTGAAGGAGAGAGGGAGGCCTTGCAACTGACTCTGATAAAGGTTGAGCTTTGGGTCAGTAGCTCAGATTGAACTCTAGGAAAAGGGAAAAAAAGAACACTAACTAGTAGAACTTAAAAATGTGTGTCATAAATGAATTAAGCATAGGTATCACTGTATGACTTTCATTTCACAGTCAGTTTGTTGCTTTAAACATGTCCTAGTTCTGTATTCTGACATGCAATGTGCATACATACACAGTCCACTTTGGCCCATATTTACAGCAGGTTTCTGACTGGAGTTATCATGTAGAATGAAGACACTGCTCAAATAGCCCAGCTGGATTTGTTACTCAAATCAGAGGGATCTGAAAAGGTTCAGTGCTTTGGTGTTGGCATATTAGCCCTGTAATCTTTCATTGGCTGAGGAGCATCCAGACGATGTTGGCAGGGTTAGCATGTTCTCAGATGCTGCTTTTAAATATTTTTTGTGATCTCTAGCTTTTTTTTTTTTTATTTTAAGCCATACATGCTTAGGTTACATTATATGTAGAAATTCACTCTCATAAGACCCCTATTACCCTATTACCTTAGTGTTTATATAACAACATTAGTCACACTTTTCTGCAACTGTTCCTGCAAATGCATTTCATTGTAATCCCTCAAATTAATTCAACATCGATAGATTAAGATGCTCTTACAGTATGGGATATGCTCAGTCATGCTACGTAAAACAGTCCGTACTGCTTCTATCACCTGTTTGGGCTGCTGTGTTCTCAGATAGTGCACTCATTATCACTATGTACACTACACTTCTAGATTATGAAGAGCAGCCGTATGGCCTTTCAGACTTTCCCAGCTGCATGGGGTTGAGGGAAAGAGGGCTCCGATAAAGAAAGGCATGGAAGAGAGCAAATGAAGAGATAGACAGACAGATTTCTGTACCCAGTGACCTCTCCTCTAGATAACAAGTAACAGTATTTCACAAAACAGTGGGCAACATGAAACTGTCATTTCTGAGAAGTCTTCCTTTTTTTTCTAGTCCTCTGTGCGTTCATGCACAAGGCAGCTGATGTGTGTGAGTGTTTGTATAAGCGGCAGGGGAACTGAGCGGGGTGTACGTGTGACACAGCAGTGTCTTCGCACTGGCTCGCCTCCGGTGTTAAAGAGAAACTGTATGTCTTACCGGACAGTTCCAGTTCTGCCTAGTTTGAACGTGTGACCTCTAAACGCTAGTAGGGTCTTGTGAGTGGTGTGTTAGTGCAGGATTTGCGATTTACCAAGTGACTTTAATGGCAGAAAGCTCCTAGTGATTTGTAACTAAAACTTGCTTCTTGCTTTGCACTCATTTTTCTCCATCTGTTCTAGTAGTAGCGTTTGCAGGAGTGGCTTACAAATGTGGTTTGAATTTGCATGAGTTCCTGGTAAAAGTAGAGCAGAAGGAAGTAGGGCCTATATAGATACGCCATTTTACACAGCTGCGTCCCTGACTGTATAGCTTCTTATAGAACTTTAATTGGAATAGCTTACAATTGGTATTTGCATGCCTTTTGAAATGTAAAATAATCTTTAAATAAAATAATTGTATATTTGGAAGCAACAGTGTGCTGACATTTTTGTGTGTGCTTTAAATTAGAGCCTGAATTTTGAAGGCTAACCATACAAATATTTGTTGGTTTTAAAATCTTTTTTTTTTTTACCAGAAACGCGTAACAAAACATTAACAGATTTCCCTAACATTAGTTATTTATGAGTTTTAACTTACATAATATGATAATTCTATTCCATTTTAAAAAGAAACGTGTTTTTTTTTTTTTTTATTGTCACAACAGAACAGAGGAACATCAAAATATATTCAAGTTCTGATAAATAAAATGTATAAAAATACAAACTTAAGATACAAACTTTTGTCCTTTGAACAAAAACAACAACCAAATCAAAGTTACCAGTTTTAAAAGACTTGGTAAGGTTCAAAAATATAACTTTGAATAGGACTGGAGACAAATTCTGTTAAGTTCTGATAACAACAACAACAGCAAAATATAAAATTGCTTACAGTATATGAGGTAGTGTACTGAATCAGTCAATCCTCAATAGCTCCAGTCCAGCAGAGGCAGATTTTAGTACAAGAATAGTTATTTGTAGTTGAGTATTCACTAAAATATTATTGTCACAATGGAACAGAGGAACATCAAAATATATTAAAGTTCTGATAAATGTATAAAAAAGCTTTCCACAATTATTGTGCAGCACAAATACATTGATAATAAGAAATGTTTCTTTGAGCACTAAATCAGGAAATTAAAATATTTGCTGGAGAATCATGTGAAAGTACTGTAACTTTTTTTATGTGGTTTTAATTTTTATTATTATTATTTTATTTTTATTTTTTTGTCATACTGAGTGATTTAATATGCAAGAAGTTACTACATAGTAATGCCTTTTTACCAGCAATACTTTTCTTGCTATTTGTTAAAGTCATTTAATATATGCATATCAAGTAATTTAATAAAAAACAAGTCTTCTGTATAAGTGCAAACACTCTGAGCTGTTTTTCAAATCAGCTGAAAGACTCCCAAACTTTAGCCCAATTTTGAATAGGGTTTGCCTCTTGTGTATAAAATCCCCAACTGAATTCTCTGCTGTTTTTTGACAAAAGGTTGTGTGGTAATTTATTTGCCTTCTGAATTCACATTTAATATGATGGAATTGATTCAAAAATCACTGTTAGAATTCTTTCTGACCACTGCCAAACGTTAGCTGTACGGAAACTGTTGCACTTACGTAGCTGTAATTTGCATGCATATTTATTATTGAAATGCTGGAAAGTATTTACATGAATAATATTTCATAACTGCTCCACTACAACCAGTGGAAGTTAAGAACAAAAAAACTGCCAATAGTGTTTAAACATGAATGAGTTTCATAGAAGACTATTGTTAACACTACATGTTGTCAATATTGTGATACTGCAATAGCAAAATTGTCTTAATGTTGTCGTGGTCAACATTGAGACTAGGGCTATACATGGCTCATAGTGTTCGGAGAAAAATGCTGGAAAATACGACAGAAAGATGTCGTATTTTCAGTTTACAGCCTGCAGTACAAGCTGCCAGAATGAAAGCACAATCGGCGCACTGTTCCAGCTCTGACTACGCGCCGCTTAATTCGTGCGAATCTGCTGCAGGTTGTCTAATTGCGTCTTTGCATTGACTTAACATGTAAATAACTCGCGCTTACCGCTTCATTCGCGTCTGGTGTGAGCAACAATGAATGTCTTGTTGCGTCCACTAATACATTTATTTATTTAATATAATCACATCATTTGCTGTAATGTAATCGCATAGGCTGACATCACGATTGCGATATGATTAATCGTGCAGCAGTAATTGAGACCTATGAGATGATAGGTCTTTCAGGCAAAAAGTGTGGTTTTTAAAATATGTTTGTTTTGGGCCATGTGTGGGCTTATGTGAAGAAGTATTGTAATTTTCCAACTGTAGTGTGAAGCAGAAAAATTACATTTTTAAAAAATGGAGAACTTTGAGATATTAATATTTAGTTTATTTTACAACATTTGGCTACTACTGTCTTTTATTTTTATAATTATTATTAATAATTTAATTTTTTTTGGCTTTGTAAAACACCAGTGGGTTATAAATAAAAAGGGGGTTTAATGACTTTATTCTGACTTGTTTTTTCTTAGTTGGAGCTTTTAATTTTGAACTGAAATTGCACTAGATAGAATAATTTAACTTTGAAATGTACAAAAGTTAAACTTTTCAATAGCACAGAATTGTAGACTTCATATTGCAATAAAATTGTATCGTGAGATTTCAATATTACATGACTTCTGATTGTTAATGTTATGATCAGATTAACCGAGACATTAATTTAACATTGATATTAATATCTGGTGTAAATGTAGTCAGCATCTCTTTCCAGTCGTCCTATTCCTTTGTGTGGTTGTGCTTCCTTGTGCAGCTCAATTATCCTGTCTGAACCATTGGTTTACCATCAGGCCCTTGGGGATTGTTTGAAAAAAGCACTTGTGGTCTCCTAGTCCTGAGTGAGCTTTTTAACCCTGGTCCTCTTTTGATAAGATAATCACATTCCTAGTCTTGCTGCTTTTTCTCTTTTGAAGGGACTACTTTCTTCTCTTTTTGTTGCCGTCTATAGCCTCATCTGTTGGATCTAGCATCCGAGACTGCCTTTTTCCTTTTGAGAATTGCTACTTGTTGACAGTCCAAGTCTTCTGATGTTCCTTTTTTATTTTTAAATAGTGTCTGTCTCAACATGTCCAAGTCTCGTATTGTAAAGACTCTCATTGTGTGTCCTGTTTTTCTCTTAATGTGGTTATTCAATCTGTTACAGAACAGGGAGCCAAGATGACTTGGTTACTTTGATGGGTGTCCTTTTTAGTGTGGATGGGGGTGGTGAGTGGAGTAGAGAAGCGTGGGACTGTGAAACAGTTGAGGCTGTTTGAAGCTTTGCCTGACTTTAATCCTTGCGAACGCTTTAGAATTTTGAGAAACTCAGGAACAAGCCCCCGCTGTATTGTCCTTTTTCATGTCAACCTTTCTCATTCGCTCTCCACTGTGCAATGCTTTTGATTTGAAAAAGACTGCATTTAAGAGGCAAACGAGGCATTTGCATGACACAAGACACTGTGTTTTGTTCCACATCAGGACGTAGGTGTCTTGATGTCCTAGACTTGCTGTTATCACCTGTTTCAAATAGCCTTTCTCAATGGGACGAGTCACTGGCTTATGCGGCAGCAAGGATGAATCATCAGTTAGAACTGAGCTGTAGTACTCCTTAAGATGTTCATAGGGATTTACAGGATGTCTAAATAAATGATCATTTAAAGATGTTCCATTATGCTCTAACTGTATCTTCTTTCTCCCTCTCTAGCATTTCTGTGTTGGTTTGGATCACACATATATGGCGTTTGTGACCGTCTGCGGAGAGTTCTGCCAGGCTCAGCACCTCACCTTCGTGGACAAGTGAATTCTTAGCCATCCGCGGGACTTCGCTACCCAGAAGCCTCCCTGACAGCCAGCAGACTGGGCCCGGTCTGTCTCTTCTATACCCTTTTGGGATCCCGTGTAGTTCTCAAACACGGTCGCCTGACTTCCTCCCTACAGCTTTCTCTCCCTGTAGCCAATTAGAAACTCTTCTCCTGAATGGGGTAATCTCATATGTCTGAATTGGATGACTGAACGATAGTCTCCTTTTTTTCTTTAGTTTTCCTTTCAAGTTTCCCATTCCTTTTTTTTTTTTAAATATATATACATCTTTTGAACATCGTGGACTATTTCACCCACCTTTTGACTTTTTGTTTGTACTTCTAGTAGTCTAGGGTCCACTAGTGTTCATTGCACACAGTGTATTTCATTTTTTTTTTGTCTGTATTTATTTTTACTGCTGAAAACTGAGCCAAAGATTTTTTTTAAAGAAACAAAGGAGCAGGAATTATAAGTACTTCATTGTAATTGTTTTAAAGACGTCTTGCCAACATGAACCGCCCCGCCGCTGTTGAGATTTCCTATGACTGCATGAGATTCCTCATCACACACAATCCCACCAACTCCACTCTCAACAAGTTCACTGAGGTAAGAGATCCGTCTAGAGCCGCTATTTGTGAATCAGCTTGTCAAGGGGAAACTCACACATTTCACTCTGCCTTCCTACTTAGGAGCTGAAGAAATTTGAGGTGAACACTTTGGTGAGAGTATGTGATGCCACCTATGACAAGGCGCCAGTGGAGAAGGAGGGCATCCAGGTCCTGGTGAGTAAATCTAATTGAATATTTGAAGAACGGTGTTTAGGGGAGGAAGGAGATAAAAGGCACTTATTTTACCACACTGAATGACAGTGCTTTTCTGCAAGATCAGCTGTCCTTGCTTGATAAAAAGGCACATGCATGCCTATGCAACACTCTTGGGAACTCCCAGTGGTAATACACCAGCACAAAAGGGAAGCTAATAGTTTCTTCAGCTAGTCTGAAACTCCCACACTGGCCCCAGGCCATAGTTACTGTTAAGCCCTGTTCATTAATATTTACTGTGCATTTGTTTGTTTAAATGGTAAATATTGAGCTCATATACATTGCAATTCAAAAGTGACAGTAAATATAAGACAATATAATTTTTTTTTACAGTAAATTGTTCTTTTGAACTTTCTATTCATCAAAGAGCCCCAAAAGAAAAGTATCACAGCTTTCACAAGTATTAAACTGTACAACTTTTTTCAACAATGGTAATAATAATAAAATATATATATTTTGAACTGCCAGTAAGGATGGTACAATTATTTCTGGTGCTTCATGTTTTACAAAGTAAAACTGTAGCTTTGTTATCACAGGAATAAATTAAACATTTTTAAATTTACAGATAGAGAAGTTATTGTAAATGTAAAAGTATTCCACAGCCTTACTGTTTTTACTGTATTTTTTGTGCAAATAAATTAGCACACAATTCTTCTTTTCAATACATAAAAAAAAAAAGAAAATGGAAATACTTGTGGTATTGTATAATGTGGATTGCAGTAAGTGTGATGCAATTTTAGTGTTTTCCTTGTCTAGTTTGTAATGCCATTTTCTATGACCTGATCTCAAATAGGAACAAGCATATACCTCAAACATGCTCCTTTCCCTTCACAGATCAAGCAGGTCGTTTCACCCAGTGCTCAACTGTTGTCACCAACAGGAGCTGTATGAGGGCATGTGTCTAATAAAGACACATCATTTTCTTAGTGGCCATTTAAAAAAAACAAAACATCTTACTCGGCATGTTTAGCCTTTATTTACACTTGATATTATCTTGTTCTGACCCTGCTGGAAAAGCCTAGATAGGCCTACCAGTTTATTTACCATCTGTAATCACCTGTACTTTGCATGCTAGGTTGGTAAACAGAAGATATATTTTCAGTTACAAATGTATTAAAAGCTGCTATGTATGGAGATGTTGGCAAGCTAAAGTTTCTAAATTAAAAGAGGAAATTCAAAACGTTGCATTTGTTCCTT
This sequence comes from Enteromius afrohamiltoni, assembly GCA_034779775.1. Lineage (NCBI taxonomy): Eukaryota > Metazoa > Chordata > Actinopteri > Cypriniformes > Cyprinidae > Enteromius > Enteromius afrohamiltoni. The sequence goes on along the minus strand of JAUYWG010000056.1, from coordinate 8,840,305 downwards.
TTTATGTATTTGATTATGTTTCTTGATCTCCAAAATGCTATTTGTAAATTATAAGGAAGCAAAGGTGTTAGAAGGGGAACAGTATCCCTTACTTCCGTAAAGAGTACGGAGTAGTTACTGTCATGGTAGGGTTGTAGCAGTCAATATACTGTGTGTGCGAGTGATACATGGCCCTTGGCATCTGTCTACCTGCAGCTGTAATCCAATACCTGAGAAAAGATTTACATGCCATTTAACACAGTGCACCTTTTCCATTTTTCTTCGGAAGTGGCTCACTCACAATTGACACAGGGAACGGCTAAATAAAGAATTGAATAAGGTTTGATGGGGAACAAGGAATTGCATGTTTAGGGAGCAAAGTGAGAAACTGCTGTGAGCCGAAGCGGTCTTCAGGTCATCAGGAACACAGCAGTCCAGACAGCTGCATAGACAGTCCGTTTCCATTATCTGTCATACTGCCCACACGCACTTTCTCTTTAACATTTCCAAGCACCAGTCTTCTCACATGCTCAGATCATGGTGTACTCGAAGAGGAAATGGAAAGCAGGCCGAGATAACTACATGAAACTGTTGCTAATTAATGCTGTCCTAAGCTGTGTTTAGTGATGCAAATGGATTTACCAGAAAACCACCGTACTCCCTTAGGATGACATTAGACTTGTGCGTCATTTCGGTGAACCAGATACGTCCTCCCGCGTACTCCTCTCTGTCCTGACGGCTCTCCTTATTGATCTTCTCTTTCCAGCCTCACGTTATATCTTAATCTCTTTGGTCTGTCCTTTCCTGCTTCGTCTCGGCATATTTCTCTCCTCTCCTCTCAGCTCTTTCTTGCCAGCTGTGTGGTTTGGCTGGGAGGAGGCCAGATCTCTGTGGCCTTCTGCCCAAAAACAGTTCATGAGAATGTTCAGCTCTCCCACAATGCCTTGCACCACAGGCAAAAACTGTAAGGCCTTATGTGAAATATCTCAAGTTCTTCAGCTGTTTTATTTAGCAAATGTTCCCTCCAGTTCTCTTAGATGTACACAATACATTAAATTGTTTCAGAAAAATCTAAATTGTTGTTTTGTTTGTTTGTTTTCATGGCTGCAGGACTGGCCCTTTGATGACGGAGCTCCGCCCCCAACCCAGATTGTAGATGATTGGTTAAACCTGCTGAAGACTAAGTTCAGAGAGGAGCCAGGATGCTGCATCGCTGTTCACTGTGTTGCAGGGCTGGGCAGGTTTGTGTTGTATTATCAATGTGCTTCTTAATATTTGTAACTAAATTTGAGCCAGGGTTAGTCGTTAAGAGAATTTTTGGCCAAAGCCAAACAAAATGAAACACTGGACCGAAGGCAGAAGGCAGAATACTGAACACATTTTTTTTTTTGTATTTTCCCCAAATATTTAGCCAACTTTTTTTCTCACAGTTGCGTAATAATAAATAGCTAAAATGTGCTTTTTACTGTTGGATAAACTTGAACTTTTTTTGTTTGTTTGTTTTGTTTCAATCAATTGCAAAACAACAGTTTAGTAATATTTATTTAACACTAAACATTTCTTTCTTATAATTGTACCAACAAAGCACAATTTAACTTCAAATTAATAATTTTTTAGACATTTTGAGACCCACTTCTTGAATCAGGAATGTATTTTTATTTTACTGTACAAATAAATGCAGCCTTGCTGGGCATAAGAGAATTCTTTAGTCATCAATTTTGGTTGCCGAACATTCGGTGCATCCCTAACATTTACATCTCGTGATCCTTCAGAAATCATTCTTATATGTTGATTTGGTGCTTTGTGTAGAACCGTGCAAAAGAATAGCATTCATTTTAAAAACAAAATCTCTTGTAGCATTATAATTGTATTTGTCACTTTTGATCAGTATAATGGATCTATTTAATTTCTGTAAACAAAAAATTAAAAATACTAATCCCAAACAAGACCGTAAGAACGTTAAGCGCATTCACACAGTGTACTGGATCCACTGTACATCCTAGGAATGAGTAACAATCAAGTAGAGAGAGACTAAATCCAGAATGTGTTTTTTGCACATTTTTAGTCCGGTAATCCAACACCTGCCTGATTATACTGGACTTCTAGTTAAGAAAAATGAGTTGATTTAGTTGCTCAAGCAGCCCAAGAACTGTAAAAAATGTGTCCTGTAAAATTAGCGATGTGAGTTCCATGTTAGTCTCACATGGGTTCTCAAACCCTTCAAACACTTGTTAACTGTGGGATTTTTAGTACTTTTTAACTTTTTAGATTTTGAGCCTGCTGACTCCCACACACACACACAAAACAGTAACCAGTCTTAACTTGAGAAAGTAAGCGTCAGTGACCTGCTGGTGTTAGTGTGGTGTAACCAACATTGTGGGCAGTACAGTGCACTCTGTACTCTTGATTTCATTTTCCTAAGCTCAGTTTACACCAGTGCCTTTAGGGAAAAAACAGCAGCACCATTTAAAACGAGCCTGTGGTCATGCTGCTCTTCAAGCGCAGTGTTGATGTTTATGTTGTTGTTTGTTCAGCATTTTTTTTTAGGGAAGGTTTGTGTGAGAACTAAAGTACAGACTGTCTTCTCAGTTCTTGACCTCTTTACGTACACAAGCATCTCAGAATACAGTTTTCTCTGTGAACGCAAGCACACTTGTTTATGAGCTCCCAAAGATGGTACACTCTGATTTGGTCATTGTTGATGCAGGTGCAAAAACTCATGACCTTACCAAAAAGGTTTTTTCTTTTTCTTTTTTTATTTCCATTAAGCTATAAGTTTGTGCAAAGTCAATATTAAGTGTGTGTTCTGAGTTTGTCACACCACAGAAAAAATTATCCACCCAGATAAATTTGCATGCTAAAAAACAATGCATAAAGTACATCAAATTAGGTATCAGAATCTTAAAACTATGCCCACTCATGGTAAAGCTCTCTTAACTGTCTTCTTAAAGCAGCTTGCTTTTAAATTACTCCAAGCCCAGTTGTTTTGTAAATTATAGCAACCACATAACGTGACGAAGGCATAGCTAGATAGCAAACTGTAGGCTGTAGTATCTAACGTTAATGACGGTAACTCATGACTGAATGGACGAACCACTGATGTTTATGTGCTCTAGTTATTATGTGTGTGTTTGACTGGAAGCTGCACAGCGCAGAACGGTTAGTGTTTGACATCAATGTACCGCGAGAGTGGTTCAAAGCAAAATGAGCGTCTGCTCTTTCACACAGTGGTCAGTCTGTGCAGTCAATGCAACACAGCTCTTATAGTTTCTCTGAAGGGGCCTCCACAGCTTCCGATTTAGACCCGCCCAATAAATCCTGCTCACAAAAATTGTGAAAAACTGTTTATAACTCCACTAGTATTATATAGTTCTCAGTCTTTGTAACATGTTTTAGCAATGCATTTCTAACATTTGTAATGGATCTACAAACACTTTACACAGTCTTTTTAGTTTATTGAAACCTTGCATTGTATTGAAATTTGTTTTGTCTTATTTTCCTAGAGCACCTGTACTGGTGGCTTTAGCCTTAATTGAGTGTGGAATGAAGTATGAAGATGCGGTGCAGTTTATAAGACAGTAAGTAGTTCAGATGATTTATGCTTGATATACATTTGACATTCTACTATCTGTTTTAGGGTTGGAATACACCACACAAGTGTTTAAATCTTAGAGTTTTCAAAATACCAGACATCATACACTTGGGGAAAAACTGTTCATCATACATTAACTGAGTGAGCATCATGCATTTACACAATTACCTGCAGTACACAAACACATAGAAATACATGCCTCATTGCTAGAAGACACCTAACAAACGAAAAGTGTTCTACAATCATCTCAAAATCTTAAACAAGTTTCATGTTCTCTGACTGAATGGAATTATAGTCTGAAGCTAAAAAAAAAGTCTGTCTGTGCCCCTTTTACCAACTGGCCAATATTTGCAGACTGTCTGACTTTCTGCAACTAGCATTAACACCTCCGAACTGAAAAGTGGCACATTTCAGCCTTTACTATATTTAAACTGAACTAATGTTTTTGCCATTTTTGTTTTTTTTAGGAAGAGACGTGGAGCTTTCAACTCCAAGCAGCTTCTTTACCTTGAAAAATACAGACCCAAGATGCGTCTGCGGTTCAAGGATGCCAACGGTCCCAACTGCTGTGTCCAGTAGTGCGTCATTCTGTCAGTCATACAAAACAACAGTGGGAATTTCAACCAGGGTAGAGGGGAGCAAGAGCTGTGGGTTTTAATTGTGGAGATTTTTATCAAATGAATAATGGCTAATCGATCACAGATGTAATGAAAGAGCTGATCTATGGATTCACCAGCAGTATCAAAGAGAAGGGTCAAAGCACACAGATGAGCCCACAACCTGGTTGGTTAACCAGCGTTAACAGTCACGGGCAAGAATTCACACAAGTTCCCCTGATTTCCCAAATTTCCAATAATGGGATGACTTTTTGTGTTATTTCTGAACGAGTACTTTGAACCATGATGAAAAGATTTACATTTGCTGTCATTGTTGATTTTTATTAAGACTTTTATTGTCCGCATGTTCCTATTATCCTTTTTTTTGTAATTATTTCCACACACAATAGCCAATTTTGTTACAGAAGCAACTCTTAAGTAGGCATATAATATTTTTGCACAAAACATTTTTAAGAAGTTCCTCTCCAATGCAGCAATTGCCCCCTTTGAAATCACTTTTAATTTAGGGTTAGCCTAGGATTTAAATATGTCAGCTGTATTTATTCACTATAATTAGTGTGTCTTGTCAGGAGTGTGGGTGGGGTTAGGACACTTCTCTTTCTTTTACAGAGCCATGTTATTTTCTCTCGTTTTCTTTATCTCTGGGGAGTGCAATATTCAGTCCAGCTTAGAAAAGCCCTCACCCTTAGGACCGTCCTACATCCAAAATCAAATACAGGAGGATACTTGGCTTGTCTTAGGTACTCACTTTCTAAAGCTGCTCAGTAAAAAAGCTTTACTGTTGGTCTGACTGTGACACCCACACATAATGTGTACTTTATCCGTCACCTACTGTTCAGCCCACATACACTGAAGGAAGTGAGAGGCGGGAGACTGGTCAGCTCTGGGTTTATTTCAATTATTTTTTTTATTTTATTTTTTTTTAGATCACTGTGCCCATTTTGAGAATACCCCCACTTCATCTTGGTTTTAAGACAAATAAATGAATTAAAATTGATTCTGGTCTGTTTTCATTGTGTGTTCCTTCCTGTAATATGTTAGCTATTTACTGCGCTTGGCAGATGAGTCACTACATCATGACTGATTTTTATGGTCACCTTCAAGATAACATTCGAAATTATGGCCGCAGATAATGCGAAAAGCAATTTGGGGAAAGTGATGTGTAGTCACCTGCAGCTGAAAGAGAAATCAATCAATCTCTGTGATTGCTGTCCTATAAAAGAGACCGGAATAAAAGATATGCCTGTCTGTTCAAACAGTACATGACACAGAATGTAGGACTATCAATTTTAAGGTAAACCAAATATGACTCATTTGTCTCCATGAGTCTTTTCCACACCAGGACTTACTGGCCCGAAAGGTTTTGACTAATCAATGACTCATGTACATAATATTGCTCATGTGGCATTTCTAGTGTGAAAAGTGAGAGTGCAGATGGAAGATGACTAAACTCTTGAAATATTTAAGTCAGTCACATGGTAGAAATCCACAGGAAGTTAGGGAATGACCTATTTATTTTCAATCTCTACACCTAATCCACTTGAGTCTGTTATATGAAGAGTCAGATGTAGGACACGATGTTTATCATTTATGTTGAGTTCTAATGCTTAATCAAATTAAATGGGAAACCACAGCACTGAAGTGTGTGTCTCAAGTGATTGTAGGACAAAAATGGAATTCCGGTTATCCAGATTGCACAAGCCTGGGCTGGTCTGTCTTCATCTGCAGTGCCATCTGCTGGATCTGTGAGGTTACAGAATAATGCCAAATTGGGATCGCATTTAAGTGTACTTGTAACTGTAAGGCTGGGCGATATGGTCAAAATGTCATATTGGTCGACGATATTTTACCTATTTAATTTCTTTTAAATTTAAGATCAGATTTTTACTCCTAGGTGAAAGATAAATCAGATAAATCGTTAATTGTTTAAAGCTAACATTACCCTTTGCGGTCAGTTCTTTAATTAATTACACTTTTCCAGCCATTTTTCCTTGAAAATAAATATTGTAACATTTAAATTGTATTTCATTTTATTTAAAAAATTATACATTTAAATTTTTATTCTACGAGGTTTTGACATCTACTACTAACCTTGCATTTCCCATTTTAAATAGCATGTAATCTTTAAGAATGAAATGAGAACGATAGATAGATAGATAGAACGATAGATAGATAGATAGATAGATAGATAGATAGATAGATAGATAGATAGATAGATAG
>JAUYWG010000056.1:8796563-8830586 GCA_034779775.1 Enteromius afrohamiltoni | reverse complement strand
GATAGATAGATAGATAGATAGATAGATAGATAGATAGATAGATAGATAGATAGATAGATAGAAATATGGAGTTTTCTAGACTTTAATTGTTAGGAACATGAAATGCTAACTGTCTTGTGCCCAGAGCTAACAGTTGTTGTTTGTTTGTTTGGCGTAGTAACGTTACATTTGAAAGGAATGTGACGTTACTCACCGATATAATTCTCTGTCACAGATCATTGAAAGTGGCTAAAGTGAATACATTTGAATACATTTGAAAATGTAAATACTAAGAGCTATCAGATTTAGTGAGCACACGAATAATTCAATTCAGCAAACATATTAAACTATATAACTAGTTTAACTTGGCTGAATATAAATGGGAGCGTTTTCTTTTCAATAGTGTTGTTTAGGCGAGTCTGATCAATGGTGTGTGGGTGTGGCTGACTTAACGGACTGGGCTCTCATTGGTTTAGCTCATGTTCGGTGACGTGTCCGCGACCGTTGGCTGCAGTGAGAAGTGAGCAAGCGCTAAATTCAAAATTTTCAAACAGCTGAGGAGCGCGTGGCATGAGAGAGAGAGAGCGAGAGGCTTTTACTCCCTCGCCAGGCAAATAAAGAAGAAAAACAAAGAGGATTGTGCTTTAATTTAATTTTATCTTAGTGTATATCAAGATGGACCCATTCACGGAGGTGAGTGCCCTTTATAACAACATATAATCGTTAGTTGGTGAGGGAGGGTATGGATATAAATTTGCAACAGTTACGTTACGCTGAGCACCAAGTACGTTAACGTTATTGTTGACTTTTTATAGTATGTAAGTGCTGTCTTTCGTCATGCAGTTTTATTTAACTTACATTGTAACTTTGTGTAACGTTAAAGCTAATACTTCTCTACTTGATCATAATTTAGTATATAATAAAGCCAACATTACTTTTTCTTGAAAAATAAGTTAAAATGATGCGGAAAATCTGTTGTGCGCTGATGTTTTGGGCTTTTTGTGTTTCCTTTGTGGCTAGGCATATTTGTGTTTTCAAAAATACATTTCTGTTATACGTTACGTGTGACTTTAAATCACGAAACTTAGGTTAACAACTATTAGATCTTGTTGTTTTGTCTATTGTTTGAGTGTAACGTTAGTTGTTTCTGTATTTACAGAGCCGATTTTTTTTAAATAATGTTTTTTTTTGTGCAAAAATACAAAGTAGGTTGTGAATAAGTACTGTGCATTCAATTCTTATATATGAATTTAATATCTCGGTACATATAAATATTAGCCATTTCAATATAAAAGGGGGGGAGACAATAGCTGTCAGGGCTGTGGCCATAACTTGTTGGCTGGTTGAATACAGGAAGTGTGGTTTAGGAGCCAGTAGGATTCATCTACAGGGTCACATGATGGAATTCCATGGACATGAAATGCTCACTAACTGAAATTTCCACTCATTCCCTGGGAGACGGCCAACGAACAGCCACACTGTAGGAATGTGTTTGGTCTTGCTCGGTAACAGGGCTGTTAATCATGAGTGTTAGGTTTGTTCACACTCTTGAGATGATCAGCGCAGATAAATGGAACTAATGCATGAAAAAAGGAACTAAAACTAGAACCTTATGATACTGGAATGCACTTTTGGCCCATGTCATGCATGAAGAACTCTGACATCAAATTTATTGTACTTTCATATTCTTGCTTTGTGTTTTGAGATTTGTTTCCCTGTAATACTGTCATATAGGCCTTAGTAATGTAATGAGAACTTGGCAAAGCTAATTTGTAATTTTGCTCTCTCAGAAACTGTTAGAGCGCACGCGTGCTCGTAGAGAAAATCTGCAGAGAAAAATGGCAGAGAGACCAACTGCAGCCAACCGTCCAATGGCCAAAAGGACAAGGGAGCCACTTACAGACACAAATAGTGTCATAAGTGAGCCGGCCATTGAAAAAGGTTTAATTTTGATAAATTGATTTTGTTTTGTTTGCATGCAACATGTTTTGACATAACAATAGATGTCTCATTACTTTTTTTTCTTCTTTTTTGCATAGCACTTCCCTCTTCCAAGCCATCCCCCTCAAAGCGTCGCTGTTCAGATGAAAATGTTCTCCTTTCTGGAGAAGAAAACAAACAACCAATGGCCCAACAGATGACAGCCTCTGAGCCTATGACAGACAAAAAGCCACCCCTGATTCCAAGCAGTGTTCGTCCCATGCCCGTGGAGCAAAGGCCTACTCGTTGTATACCAGAACCAGAGGTGCTGCCCACCCGACCTCCTCCAGACACTGAAAAGATGATTCGCCCACCTCAGTCTCCAGCAAAGAGCACAGATAGTGTAATGAAGCACGCCGCTCTAGATGGAGCCAAAGAGGCACAGAAAGATGCACCAACTCCAGGCGTCTCCAACATGAGATCTCGTCTACAGAGACTGGCTGAGCAAAGGCAGTACTGGGACTCTGAGGGTAGGAAGCTCTTTCATATCCTGAATGCACAGAACATATTTGCAGGTTTATAGACCATTTTTTTTATTGAGTTGAATGATTAATTGGTTTGTATTTGTGGCAACTGCATCAGCCATTTAATAGAGGAACACCAGGTTGTCCAAATTGTTGCGAAGAAGGGAGCTTCTCGAAAAGATGCGCTCTGATGGAATAGATGTGGAAGGGATACAGTGGAGGCGTTTAGCTGCTTTAGTGAGCTTTGGATAATGATGTTAATTTTTTTGCCACCATGCCAATGGTCCCGAATCAACATTTGTTTTTTCTGCCAAGTACATTTTTAGTTCATCCTTCTCTTCTGCATGCTCCTTCTCATCAATGGCCATCAGCATGGATATCTCGGCCTGCTTTTCCTTTTTCGGTTCGGGCTCACCCTTCTCTGCAGGGCTATTGCTGTCACGATCACTTTCTAACGCAGCTTCTGTAGATAAACTTTCTGCCAGATCCGACACTTTGGACTTTTTTCCTGACACATTTATTCGCACATATTTATTATTGAGTTATTGCATTATTTAAATTTAAATGCATTTAAGCTATTTGATAAAATGCAAACTACACATTTAAGGTCCTTCAGAACACAAACATCTAGGCAATATATGATAGTACATAATTATGACAAAAATATAATCTATGTATTAAACTTTTGCTTTTAGGGACCTCAGAAACAGTACCAGAGAATGTGGTTTTATCTCCTCTGAAGTCTCACAAAGTGGATCTCCCTCCTGCTACCCCAACAAACTCTGAACTCCCCACTGGAAGAAAGGGTAGACTGGCAAACCTTGCTGCCACAATCGGTTCCTGGGAAGATGACCTTGGACACCCGCCCACTCGCCGGGACAATGCACAAGCACAGCCTGGCACGGCCTGTGCACGCCCTCCTATCAGTACAGTGGCGAGTAACAGTACCAAGCCAAGTCCTGCTGTGGAACGACCTCAGACTGCCCAACCAGCTCCACACAAGTCTGTTAACAGTGGTCAGCAGGTGGGTCACGCCTACAACACATTCTGTTTTATCCTTTTTATTATAAAAGGTTGGATTTTGGTTTTCCACTGCGTTGAAGGTTTTTGGTGAGGGGATTCAAGAGTCCTGTGTGAAAATAAATATTTGTTCTTACAGCCAACAGTTTACTCTCCAGTCAGGTCAACCAGAGTGGTTCCTCCTAGTCCTCAGAAGACAGAGTTTCCTCAGCCCAGACTGGCTCAAGCTAATCCCTCTCCTGTTTCCAGCCCACTGAAGATTTACCCCTCTACCCAGCCCTCCAGTCCACTTAAATCTTTGACAGCATCTCCCTCCAGTCCCAACAGGGGTTACGTCTCTCAGAGCCCCCTGAAGAACCAGGGCCCATCTAAATTGAATTCTGCAGCAGCACTTAATTCAAGCCCTGCAAAGCCAATTTTGACATCTAAAACCTCTTCTACTGCTGATGTTTCAGTCATACATCAGACTCGTGAGAGGTTTACCAAGGACACGACACCCTTACAGCACAGAGGCCCAGCTGGAACTACAGGTCAGCGTTTTTTTGTTTTTTTTCTTCTCTCTCTTGCTTTTTTGTAAGTCTTTTTGAGTTGTAAGTCTGTGCCCTTATGTTTGCTTATGTTGACCTTTAGTAGGTGTCAAGTCATTTTTGGAGCGTTTTGGAGAAAGGTGCCAAGAGCGCAACCAAAATTCTCCTTCTGCATTTGGAGGTCAAGGACACACACCTGTGGCTACTCCATCTGCCACCCCCAAGTCCAGACTGCTTCAGGAGAGGCTGGGGTGCTCCCAAGCCACCTCCACCACAGCTGTCCTCACTCAGAAGCAGAAAATGGCACGTATTCTTGACTATTAAAAGGGCATATTTGTTGAATTGCATGTGAAACGTCAGCACTAATCCAAAACTGGTTTATTTATCAAAGGAGCGAGAGGCAGAGCTGACACAAATTCGAAATCGATTTCAAAAAGGCAACATGCTGAGAAGCAAAGAGGATCTCAGTGAGGTCAAGAATGAAAACAAGGTTTGCAATCATGTTTTTTTGTTTCACAACAGTGCAACACAATTTGATTGTTTAAAATGGTAGTGCATTTATTATTATAATTTTTTTTTAAATATAGTATAAACAAATCTGTTAGCAATATGAAATCCATGGAAGGAAATATGCTTTTTGCTGTATTTATGTAATGAAAAAAACATTCAAAATAATACTAATCACATTGATACTAAAGAGAAATCTAGCAAAATAAATTACTTTGATTTGAACTTATTATTATTCGTTTGTCCCACTTCTGTTGTGCCTCTTTTAGAAACCCAGTACTTAATTTAATGATAGGAATAGGAAGCCAAAGAACTCAATGTTATTTAACATAATAATTTTTTTTTATCCTCAGGAAATTGAACTTTCTGTACAGAGTCAGACTTCTGTGCCAGTGCATGATAATGAGCTGTCCGTGCCAGCGCCTGAAGTACTCGGCAGCCCTTCTAAATCTAGTGAAAAAGGTATTTTATTATGACAACTGTATAATATACACTGCTCAAAAAAGATAAAGGGAACACTTAAAAAACACAATGTAACTCCAAGTCAATCACACTTCTGTAAAATCAAACTGCCCATTTAGAAGGCAACACTGATTGAAAATCAATTTCACATGCTGTTGTGCAAATGGAAGAGACAACAGGTGGAAATTATAGGAAATTAGCAATACACCTCCAATAAAGGAGTGGTTCTGCAGGTGGTGACCACAGACCACTTCTCAGTTCCTATGCTTTTTGCATTTTATCCTGTTTTAAGGACATTACATCAAAGTTGGATCAGCCTGTAGTGTGTTTTTCCACCTCAATTTTGAGTATGACTCCAAATCCAGACCTCCATGGGTTAATAAATGTAATTTCCATAAAACATTTTTGTGATTGTTGTTGTCAGCACTTTTAACTATGTAAAGAACAAAGTATTCAATAAAAATATATCATTAATTCAGATCTAGGATGTGTTATTTTAGTGTTCCCTTTATTTTTGGAGCAGTGTAGTTAAATGTGTTCTTCTATAACATCCCGCTATTAATTTTCTTTTTGTTCAGTTATGTAAATTAGCCATACCTACCTTTACTATTAATAAAACAACATGAAAATGCAGCAATGAAAACAGATTTTTTTTTTAGGCAAGTTGTGTGCTTTTCCAAGCCCTGCAAAGGAAGTGGAATTTACAGAAAATATACCCATGGTAAAAGAGCAAGAGGAAGTGAAAGGTATGGGTACTATATATTATTGTTTTTAGTAAGTTGTTTTTTGCCTTAACAGTTTAAAACTGTATTGTTCATAATGGTTTAATGTCTAAAGACAAGATTTAATTAGATATTTTTGATTTTCTGTTGTATATTATGTAGTGATCATATCTTCTTGTTCAGCATTAAGATATTTATATTGCATCTTGTGTATATCTTTTATTGCCTCTTGCACTTTCATTGATATGTCATGACCAATATATTTTGAAACTTTATATCGCTGATTCCCATTATGCATTTTTGATCATTAACTTTCTTGTTGACATTGTAGAAATGGATGAAATGCACGAGATTGAGATGAACGTGGATGGCTCTGTTAACTCCGAGGTGATAAATGAGCTGTTTGATGGAGTCCTGGAGGAGAGCGAGGAGCAAAGCGACGAGGAGGATGCAGATGAAGATGCTCTAAATATCTCCTCCATGTCTCTCCTTGCTCCACTTGCAGAGACTGTAGCAGCTGTGGTCAAGACCCCAGAAAGAAAGCCTATGGTGAGCCCTGAGTATATAAGTCCTTAGCTAAAGAGTGATCCTGACAAATAATTTGAAATCTGATGTTACATCTCAATTTTGGCCCAGACATCAACTCCTGCCAGCTCTTTTATTGTGAAGAGTTCCACCCCTGAGAACGTATCCAAACCAAGTAAGTTCCAAAGGACACGCATGTTACAAGCTGGATCCTCTGACAGCATCGATGTCGTAGACGAGCAGCAAAACCAGAACCTTCTCTACAGGTGTGCATCAGCTCATTGTCTCTTCTCAAGCAACAGTCGAACTGATTTGTTGATATGCCTTTAATGCATGGTTGTGTTTGATTTCAGCATTGATGCCTACAGATCCACAAGGGTTAAGACTGAGTCGGAGAGACCTCATGTTAAACAGGTGATAGTGAGGAAAGAGGATGTGTCTCAGAGAGTGGAGACCAATGGGAGCTCCAGTCACATCAACATTAAGCAGAAAATGAAGGTGGGTTCAAAAATGTTATCTGTTGTTGTTTTGCTTTGGATCCTGTCAATTAAAAATCATGCATTTTCTTTTTAGCAATGAGTTATGTATCCCCTATATTTAAATGTATGCGTTTAACTGTTTTATCAACTCACTTAATTAAAGCAGGAGAAAGTTTTAATTACATATAAAATAAATATAGTCTTTACGTGCGTGTGTATACATTCTAACAGATGCAGTGACCGTTACTTGACCAATTGCAACTGGCTATTTTAAGGCGGGACTTATTTTGCCCTATTGCAGTTTGCGTATGAAATTTATGATGCCATGTTGTGTTCTCAGGTGTTGACCAATGAGATGAACCTGCAGCAGACCATAATCCATCAGGCTAGTCAGGCTCTCAACTGCTGCACAGATGAAGAGCATGGGAAGGGATCTCAGGTGGAGGCTGAGGCTGAGAGACTGCTACTTATTGCCAGTAAGTGAAATTTTCCTTTTTTTCTTTAAACAGATGAAATTGTGATTTTTATTTCTTAAACTTGAGCTAATCACTTCTTTTGTTTGGCTTCAGCTGAAAGGAGGGCGGCCCTGAAGGCTGAACTGGACCAGCTAAAAGCAGAGGGTCCAAAAGCCCAAAAGAATAGTACTAGCAGCGCCCAGGTTGATATGGGTATACCTGCTTCGAAAGGGTCCATTTCACTGCTGGAGCTGCGACTTCCTCTGAAGGCTGACTTTATCTGTTCTTCTGCCAACAAGCCTGGTGAGAATGATTCTGTTTTTATATATAGAAACCTTTTATGTTTGGCACCTATGTCCACTCAGACACTAACTCATGTCATTAATTTTGATGCAAGAATGTGGAAACCATTACTTCTTTGTGATGATCCGTGCTGGAGCTGAGAACACAGTGGCGACTCCTCTGGCAAGCACACGCACTGGTCTAAGTGGTGATGCTTTGACCTTCTCCCCCAGATTCACTCTGTAAGTGTCAATTCCTATTGAGCCCCGCTTGACATCCCTATCACCTTAGTGTAGCGTTTCTCATATTAATACTTTCCTTGCAGGTCTGATGTCTCTAATGATTTTGAGATTGATATCGAGATCTACTGTTTTGTAAGTACAGCTTTTTAATTTGTCTTGATGTGAGACACTTTTACCTTTTATCAAAGAAATTTAGTAATTGTTTGTTTTTCTCTTAGGTTCAAAAACGAGAGCTGAACCCTGACAAAAGAAAAAAGGCCAACAAGTCAAAGGTAAACTGTACTAGGTTTAAGTGACTACAAAGAAGTGTAGTATGTAACACTAAGTTTAAATGAACAGCTACTCTTAAGAGCAGCAGTCAGTGTGTCCAGGTTCTCCTGAGGCATTTCCATGACATGGAAGCATGCTTGTTGGTATGCTGCGTTTTAAAATCATCACTTGCTGGTGGGCAAGCAGTTGGTTAGATTTAATATTATAGTCTTGTCAGTCTAAGCAAAGTGCACGGTGATGGGTATTTTTATACATTCCTTAAGTAAAAAGGCCCTTTGTCTCAGTGCTGTGTTTTGTGTGTTGTAAGCTGTAAGTATTGTTGACTACATTATTACTAAAATTTTATCTCCACAGGCTATTACACCAAAGAGGTTCCTTGCCATCTCTGTAAGTAGTCTGTTCATTTCAACCTCAACATACAAGTTTTAGTTATAGAAGTTTTATTCTGCAAGTATACACTGAATTGGTCAAAGTGACATTTTACAATGTTGCAAAAAAGCTGTTCTTTTTATTTTATTACTCATCAATTAATTGCAATCTGTATTAAGCAGCACAATTGTTTTTTAATCATTGATAAAAAGAAATGTTTCCTAAGCACCAACAAATGAGCATGTTAAAAACACTTCTGAAGCACGTTCCATATGTCACTAGTCACATTGTTATTATTCAAGGTCTTTATGTTTGGAGGAAAATATGAGGTTCAAGAGAAAGTGAAAAAAGCTGATTCATGTTTTAAATAAAATAATTAATAAACAGTGAGAACAGTAAACTGTTGCAAAATTATAAAGATATAGTTTTCCTCTGGGAAAAATTCCACACCCCAACTTTAATTTTGAGTTAAGGTTATATTATGAATTCAGAGTGTGAAACCTAGACACATCTGTTTTTTTTTTTTTGTTTGTTTGTTTTTATATACAATCTGTATCCAAAAAAAACCTGAAGAATGTTTAACTGATTATGTAAGCCTACAGGGCCACTTTTATCTTTTTCAAAAATTGCTTCACCTCATGCACCGTTCTCTGTTGTAATGTAATATAGTAACATGTAATACAGCATTCAATATAGTATGACATCTAATACAGTGCTGTAATATTCAGTTGTTATAAACAATACAAAAATGTTAAGTTCTGACAATTTTTTTTCTCTAATTATCTAATTTAGAAGAGCAACCTCCAAACACCTGGTGAGTTTTAATGAGCTTTTAAAAGCCGTTCTATTCAGTTAATGTTTTAAAATAGTTAATTCATTTTTGTTTATTTTGTTTCTTCATTTTCAGTTGTGGCTAGCCCCGGAGGTCCAAACGCAGTGCGCACCAGTAGCTTTGTGCTTGTCGGATCCCATAAGCTAACTCTTGCCTCTATTGGGAGAAACAAATTCCCTTTGGAGAAGGTACTTTCCTCCCCTATCTCTGCATCATCATCATCACTCTTCCACAAATCAAACAATACTAACACCATCACCAACTACTAGCACCAGCCAAGTCTCAGGGTGTTTAGCCGCTCGGTCAGACTGAGTGGGTGTGTTCTGTCATGAAAATGACGTCAATGCATACCCTCCGTGGCTTGCTAACATCAGAGATGAGGTTTAACCACAGCGCTAATGTTCACGCCTGACTAATACAGTTTTAACACTACTCGTTTTTCTTGCACAGTGCTGCCGTTTACATATGCCATACTCTTTCACATGCAGTCATTTCTCTCTTTTAGATCAAATATGAAGGGGTTGAAAGAGAGCTGCTCAGTGACATGTTTCACAAAAAGGTTGCTATGTTCACTCTGTGTTGAGTAACACTGGTTGTTGTGTGTCTGAGTACTTGGCTAACAAGGCTTGGTGTGTTTTTGGTGCTGACTAATTGTCACTTTGAGCTGCTTATTTCCAATTGTGCACATCATTGCTTTTGTGTTTCGGTGTATACCAGTCGTTTCGTTACTCCTTCAGGCAATTTATCCATCACTTTTGCTGCAAAACAACGCTTCTCTAGGATATGTTTGTGGTTGAGTCCTTGGTGTCCTGTTTTGCTACAGGTACCTTTCCTTTGTCCTTTGGAGGGCCACGTTTATCTGAAAATGCAGTGCGAGGTTGGCTCACGGATAGAGGAAAGAGGCTTCCTGGTGAGTCTTTATACTGAACAAATGGATTAGTTTCAAAGTCATTATCAAACACCCTGTTATACACTTTCTTGCACTTTGTGTGATTCCAATGAGGGTGTCTTTTATTTGCAGACTATGTTTGAGGATGTTAGTGGATTTGGAGCCTGGCACAGGAGGTGGTGTGTCCTTTCAGGATACTGCATATCTTTTTGGACATACCCTGATGATGAAAAACGAAAGGTAGGACTACTATAATTATGAAGTATTATTATAAGTATTTTTGAGATGCATTTAGTTCGTGTTAACAGGTTTGTTATTCTTCCCACAGAATCCAATAGGTCGCATTAACCTTGCCAACTGTACTAGTCGTAAAGTGGAGCCGGCAAACAGAGAGTTCTGTGCCCGACCCAATACCTTTGAGCTCATCACTGTGAGACCACAAAGAGAGGATGACAAAGAGACCCTGGTCAGCCAGTGCAAGGACACACTGTGTGTTACAAAGTAAGACCCAATTAACAATGTAAATTTGTGTGCTTTGATGGAGACGATCAAATCCTTAATCAGAGCATCCCTTTGTAATATATAGGAATTGGCTGAGTGCCGACACCAAGGATGAGAGGAATCTCTGGATGCAGAAGCTTAACCAGATCTTGATAGACCTGCGCACATGGCAGCCAGATTCATGCTACAAACCCATGTAAGCCTGACCTCATCAGGCACCGAGGGCCAAAAGTATCCTAATTTGACTTTCACATTGACTGCATATATTTCTGATTTGGAAGTGCAATATAGCATCAGTTATACAGTGTTTACAGATATATTTGACAAGTTTGTAATTATACATTTGACAAACGTTAAAAGCCATAAATTAAGAGACATTTCATGGACAAAATGCTTTGCCTTACCAGGGCATTCAGGTGTTTTTGATACTTTCGTCTATGTAATTTAGCAAGGATTGCTTAAAGATTAATGAAAGCTTGTTTGCTTTGTTAGACTGGTAATTTGTATGTATATTTAAATGTCTTTTGAATGACTGCTGTCTGCTGAGATTCCTGCTGTGGTCAGATTTCTCAGAATATTTGTGAGCAAGATAGGAGGGACTACATAAACCTTTAAATGAACCACACATTTAATTTCAGTACTTTGTGGTGACAAATTTCATTTCCATGTTAACTACTGCCAAAACCAGGGATTTGTTTATATTTGTATATTTGCTGGGTTTTTTTTGTGCCCCCCTGTTACAGGAATCAGAAATTTGAATCCAATTTTTGGGGGGTTTATTAGTCATAAAAATTTAGAAATTAATTTATATATCAGTTTCTTTAAATGCACACTAGAGAGCTCAATTGGATAATGAAAGGGCATTTATTTTTCTTTGACATTTATGGGCAGTGTTGGAACAATCTGTGGTTTAAAACCTGCAGACAATTTAAAACCTTAGATCCTTCCCTATTTCTCCAAAGCTCTTTTCAGCTTGACCCAGATGACTTGACAATAGTTGTAAGTTGAGAGATTTATCATGCACATTCCCCATTTTCTAAGCTCTTTACACTATACATATATTCTTGTGAGTTTGCTTTATATCATTTGTATATGAACATTTTATAACTTTTTAATGGTTCTAAATAACTTTAAGATTCATCTATCTATATCCAAATGCGTTTGAATAAGTGACATTTACAAAAGCTTTTAATTTACACTAAATGTCATATTCCCTTGACTGAGACGTTTCTTAACCTTACGATACTCAATACCAAAATGTAGCCCCGATCACTGTAGTAATTTTAAGGCACTTTTGTGTTATGGCTGTTTTGTGTTACAGTATCTTACAACACTCCAAATGTGGCTTCCATGTATCGCGCAGAGCTGGGGTTTTTTAATAAAACAAGCTTTTGACAACATTTGTCACTAGTTTCTTAATTTTGTTTAACTGCCTTACCAATTTGTCTAGTTAGACTAGAAACATGTAGTATTACTAAATCATTACTTTATGATAAAATAAACAGTATAGCAATTCACTATAAGACCTTCAACTTATTTTGGAAAAGCTGGTGACACTTTCTACGAAGCCTGTATTTTTCACTTAGGGCGGGTCTGAGGTAAGATTTCAGAAGGGCAACTTATTTTTATTCAATTAAAACAAAACTACTGTTGGATCTTTATCATTGTACACACACTCCCAACACACATTTCAATCCAAACAGCTTGTAAAAGTTATTTATATCATGTCATGAATTCATAAGAACAGTTTTAATTCATTGCAATATTTACTTATTAGTGATTATAGCTTTAAAGAGTATTACACTTTATAACACATATAATGCATTATATATATTTTACAACGTAATCATGCTCATGTCTCATATCTTGCTGTTTGTGTTACTTAAAATACCACTTGTAAGTAATAATACTATTTCTTTTCAAACAGCCATAAGATCAGATGAATGTGTAATGACACATTTGCTTTGAATTTTATTCTGTTGATAAGGAACTCTGCAACTACATGTAATTGTTCAGTTGAAAGTATTAGCTAGCTCACATTCGCCTCAAAGGAAACACTCAGCACCTAACCACTCACAAGATTTTGTAAGCCACTGTGCAGATCTCTACAACAATTCTCATAACTGTCCTGTTAATTAGAATACTGTTCAAGATATGATGTAGTCCCTTATAAATGAAGTAGATTTAATATGGTGTTCGTTGAATGTTATACATAATTGTAAAAGTTATAATCACAAATACGTAAATATTATAATGGATAACTTTGTATGATTATTCATGAGATTTTTATTATAAAGGTTTTTTTTATAATGCATTATGCAGTCGTTATAATGCCTTAAGAATACCCTCATAATGTATTATAAACACAAGCTTCATAGAAATTGGTACCGAAATGCCTAGTAGTGTACTCGACCATTTTTGATGGAGTTGGTCTCAGACTTGGATTTGGATTTTAAGACCGGTCAAGAACAAACAAGTAAATGTAACTACATTTTTACTTTTTTTTCTTTTTGCTTTGAATGCATCAGCTGAATAAATGAATCTGACTTATTAAGTTATCTGCCCTGGCCTTATGGCGGTTTAGAGTAATTATACCCCCAGTTTCACAGACAATGCTTAAGCTAGTCATTGCATGTTTGAGCTGTCTCAGATGAAAATGTCTTGCTCTGACATATCTTAAAACATGTCAGTGTCATTGTTCTGTGTGAAGATGCACACCTGTAATATTTTCTTATAAGGCATTTTTGTTGCTTAAATATCTTCATTTAACTAATGCCTAGTCCTGGCTTAAGCTAAGCCCTGTTTGTGAAACGGGGCCTTAAAGTACTGTTTATATAATTTCCCATCATATTTTTGTTTAAGTTCTTATTCTAAAACTCATCTCAACAATATGTATGCGGTTTTAATTGTACCAATTCTGATGCAACTTATTATGCAAAGATATCTTGATGGTTTTATTTGATTTGTCCTGTTCTTGTAATTGTACTTTTTGATTAAATAACACATTTTTCAGGCATTAAGGTGGATTAATTTGAGAAGTCCTGGCTTGGTTTTGTCTTGGTCTGAACTCCCTTTGCTCTTGACTACAACACTAATGTCCAGTCAGCTAACTGAAATTAAAGTATTTAAATGAATAAAGCTTAATGGAAGTTTAAAAAAGCAAATATGACCCAAAGTTGTAAATGAACAAAATATGACTATTGAAGAAAAGTACATAAAAGCTGTTACAAGAAAGTTCGTTTCATTTTCATTCATTTTAAGGTGACCACTATGGTACTTGTAAATGATTGTCTGTGGTTAATATAAAATCGTAGGAACAAAAGCTTAATAACAACCTTTGTACAGTGTGATGTAAATACTAATATGCCATTTTAGATACGGATATCTTGTTTGTCCTTATCTAAACTTTAACATCTCCTTGATGTGCGATGTGTCACTTCAGGCCAAATTCCGGATATTAGACGATACTATAGGCATTCGATTTTATCCAATAAGCTCGCGCTGTGGCTAAACGACGTTAAAATGGCCAATCAGATGGATGGCTTTGTGCTAGAAGGCGGGGCTTTGAGTCCATACTCAGCAAATGGAGGCGTAACCACTTCCTTTTCTAGTGAGTTTGCGGACGCCAAGTGTGTAGTGGAGAGAAGTGTCTTTAGTTCGTTTGCAACTTGTAACCATGGCCCCCAGCACGCAAGCGGACGATACAGTCTCCGGTGTAAGGAAAGGCATTCGAGCCATTCTGCTCGGCCCGCCCGGTGCGGGGAAGGGGACGCAGGTGAGAGTTCAAGCCAAGGGCCGCGTGGCTCATTCTGATTAAACTGTCCGGTGTTCTAAGGATACCGTAAGTACTGTGTTGTGAAGGGATAGTTCACCTAATAAGGAACGACCTGGCCATATGGTATTACGAACCTTTATGGGTTTATTTTTTTCTGTGAAAATATGTAGACACAATGCCGAAACGCTACATATTACATGACAGCCTCGGTCACCATTCACTTACATTACGTTTCAGATGACGTCATAATATAAATTCAGTGTGTGTGGCTAGTCATTTACTAAACCAAACGTTAGATTATTTAAACCGTCCAGTTACCCTGGGCATTAATATATTATTTTTGATCAGATTATTCAGTCAGTGCAATTGTGTATTTATCATTTAATTTTAATTCAAATGAACACACGTGAATTGGTGACCACTGGGAAAACTAGACCTTTCTGTCCTGTTGAGTGATAATGTAACTCAACGGCATGTAAAGAAGGTTGCAATACTGCTTGCTGATATTGTGCAATTTCAACTTGGCATATGAATGTGGTTACGACAAAATAAATAATGATTGGGTTTTATGGTTTTGTTCGTACTGTTGGTAGGATGTTAAATATAAAATAAATATCTCATGCTCACATAACTACATTTATTTGCTAAAAAGAACACGGTAAATAACCAATTTTTTTAATTGACTATATTTTAACATTTATTTTGTTCCTGTGATGGAAAAGCAGAACTACAGTTCTCAGTGTCACATAATTCTTTATAATTAAGTTGTTCCCCATTAAGAGGTTGTTAGATGGACAAGTGCTTGGCTTTCCTTATTCTAAATGTTATTTAATGGAATGTATCTGATATTTTTTGTTATTGTTTCTGGGTTCATTCCATAAATAATTTCATTTTGGCCCTTAACAGGCTCCCAAGCTTGCAGAGAAATACTGTGTGTGTCATTTGGCTACCGGGGACATGCTGAGGGCCATGGTGGCATCTGGCTCAGAGCTCGGTCAGCGGCTTAAGGAAACCATGGATGCCGGCAAACTGGTAAACTTAACAGATGTTCTAGGTTTTTATTTTTTTAAATAATTTGTTTAATTCCAATGTTTATTTTAGTTTGAGGGGATAAAGTCCCAAGTCTTTTTGTCATCTTTCCTTTAGGTGAGTGATGACATGGTGGTGGAGCTCATAGACAACAACCTGGACACGCCTGCATGTAAGAATGGATTCCTGCTGGACGGTTTCCCCCGCACCGTCAAACAGGCAGAAATGGTGAGAACTTTTTCAATCTGTGAGCAACTGGCACTATAAAACAGATGCAGAAATCTCTGAAGTACTCAATTTAAAATGGGAGCCCAAGAAGGCATCAGTCAGCCTGCGTCTCTGTCTCATTTCTAGCTGGATGGTCTCTTGGAGAAGCGTAGTGAGAAACTGGACTCTGTGGTTGAATTCTCAGTTGATGATTCCCTGCTAGTGCGCAGAATCTGTGGGAGGTATGAAAATGGAGGGTCCTGTAAATTTGGAGCACCGCTAATATTTTCATAAAGACATGTTTTCTAGGTAGCACATAATGGCTGTCAAACAATTATTTTTTTTTTGTTTTTAATGTCTTTAATGGAGGAGGTGGAAGGAAAATTTTCCTTTTGTGGTTTTGACTGTATTTTAAAAAAGGAAATCCTTACTTCCTCAGAATCATAAAGCGTGATAATGACTCTTTTGTTTAAATGTAAAAATCAGTAATGGACAAATACACAGGTAACTGATACATAAATCAAAAATATGAGGCCTTAAAGGAATAGTTCACTCAAAAATGGAATTTCCATCATTTATTCACCCTCGAGTACAGACAGTGATACGGATATGTCGATACGATATGTCAACATTCAGGCATTTTAATACGCTTAAACAACTTGCCCTGTTAGTTCCCAAATAACAAAATCTCATGACTGCATTATGATTTTAATTTTTAACACTTGATACTAAAAACTCAGCATTAGTAACCAGCTGAGCACACATTTAAGCTCCAAGTTTTTGAATCATTTTGGCTGGATGATTAAATCAGTAAGTTGTTGATTTGAGAACAGCTGCATTCAGGTCAGTTCTTTAGATAGTCGGATGTAAATGAAATGAAAATGTAACTTTCCACCATTGAACATAATCCATTTCATTCCTCAGACTCATTCATCAGCCCAGCGGCCGGTCTTACCATGAAGAGTTCAACCCTCCCAAAGAGCCAATGAAGGATGATGTAAGAAACAAACACCGTCTTATTCTAATTAACAGGACCGCTATGAGCATTGTTGTAGAGGTTTGTTCTGATCCATATGTGCACAGATGACCGGGGAACCTCTAATTCGCCGTAGTGATGACAACGAGACCACTCTGCGGTCCCGACTAGAGTCTTATCACAAACAGACGGCCCCTCTAGTGCAGTACTACAGTGCCCGCGGCCTTCACACTGCTGTTGATGCTTCTCAATCTCCCAACCTCGTCTTTGCCTCCATCCTTGCTGCCTTCTCCGCTGCTACCTGTAAAGACCTTGTTTATTTTGTCTGAATCATCTCTACATCCACTCTTTCCTTGTATGCATTATAAACCCTATTTGATTCCTTTTTTATGTTTTGTGTTTGTCTTCTTGAGTTTGTCTTTAGACATGGTTTTGATTCATCTGCTGCCTATTGTACAATGGGTAACGGAACTCTTTTGACAAAAAAAACTATAAAATATTAAACGCTGAAAGTAGAACCCAAGCTAATTGTAATGTCTTAAGATCATATAACCAAATCAGTATTAAAATGTAAGCATCAATATAATGAAAGCACATTTTTTTAACTCAAACCAGACACCTGTAAAAAGGTCATTTGCACTATTTACACTATTTCTAATTCTGTAGACGATCTGGTAGATCTTGTAGTAATGCATGATATCCAGTAGAGGTCATGTGAATGCTTTAATTGCTGAATGGCACAAGCTGCTTTATATTTATTAATGAATGTTCTGAAATGAGTCATTTATTTACTTGTGGACTTTTTTTCTTTTGTCTGCAGCTGTATGAAATCCAGCTTCTCCCATCCAAGCTGATCCAGATGTGAAGAAAATGGATGGGGGAAAGGGGGGAGCCGGAAGTGACACAGATGTTTATTTTGATCATTCCATGTAGTGAATCTGTTTTGTAATGAACACAGATTTAACTGAAACCCAGTTGATTACCTCCAATAAACATGGGAGACAATTTTCTACTACCTTACATGAAGAGGTCGATTCTTTTGTGTTTCTGCAATACTGGCCCAGTGCCCAGATTTTACATCCACTTCTCAGTTTGTTGTTACTTTGAAGACACTTGCACAAGTTTGTGACACAGAAGTAGTGATAATTGGGGCCAAAAACGGAAGCAGCGACTTAGTACTTGTGTATGACGTGCATAACCGGGTTCCCCAGGTCAGAGACAACCTACACATATCTGGAAATTTTTTCCAAATATAGAAAAGAAATTCCAAAAAACACCTGTTTTCTAGTTAAGCTCTGATTAACTTTTTTTAAAATAAATGTTTCTAGAAGATTGTAGCTTTTAAGTTTTCTCTCTCTGTGTGTGAATTGTTAATTTACATCATTTTTAATTGAAATATTCTGAATCAAAAACGCCTGGTGATGGAAAGTATTTCGGTCTAAAGTGTGGGAATCGAATTAAAACTATTTAAAGAATATACATTTATATACATATAAACCTTTTTGACTCTGCTCCCCTTTGTCTAAGCAAAAGCCTAAAGCCATTTCTCGGTCTAATTGTGGTAATAATAATATTGGTCACCAGTCTCCTGGTTTAAAAGCACTGTTTTACATGACCTTATTTGAAGTATTCCGTTTATGGCACTAATAATACTAATACACAAATATTTTGACTATACATTCGAAGGACCTGTCTTAAACAATCAAAACTCTGTTCCTGGCAATGAGACACGCATTCATTTCCGTTTCGGGGTGACGTCAGTGGGCGGGGTTTCCGTCTCGAAAACGAGTGCCGTCACACGCAGGGGTTTTCCTCGGTGACGTGAATGGAAAAGAGAATCAAGCTGCGGACATAATCTGAGCGATATCGTGTACAGGGCAGGGAAGAAAGGGCTGACAGGCTCCCCTCGGACTGATTTCGGGGGAATGTGGTAGCGGGTATCTCTAGGGTGAGATTTCTCAGATTTACAGGACAGCTGGTTGAATGTACATGGTGTACAATAGCACCGAAGCTCACTGCCGTTCCGCCCTATTCTGCTTCACTGGCTCTCTGTAACGTTACTATCAGATCCGTCTGTACGGTAAGTGCACAACAGAACTGTCGTCATGGTTACGCTTTAGTCTTACGCTAGGGTCTGTGATTTTAAAATACAATAGTGTTGTCAAAGTGTTTTCATATTAGTACACATCCCAGTTGTGTGACAGGCCACCTGGACCCAGTCAACGTTGGTTTATTTTACTGTAGACCGCCCTTTAAGCGCAGTAACGCAAATAAACTAGATGTTTTGTACGCTTCTGATTTAGCGATGTTTCAGTAGTCACGCTTAAACTAGGAAAGACAGTTTAGGGACAGCTGTATGTATTTTTGTGTATGCATGTGTATAATATTTATCTTTCTTTGTAAATGAGCTATGCCATACATTTGCTAATTTAGTTATGTTTTAGTAGTTAGGCTTAAATTTAAGGGAGGGGGGGGGTGTAGTAGTATATGTTATAAAGATACTTTCAAAAGTTTCATATAAATATATTTGATATGTTTCAGAGGTTAAGCTTGAACTAGGCAGGGCACTGATGACTTTTTAATTCACTCAGCATCTTTAAATTTAGACATGTGGACATATAGTCACCTCTTTCACCTCAAAAGTAACATGTCTGTTTTTATGAATTGAGGTTCTTGGCCTTACCGGACTGCTTTGTTGACTCTGGCTGAGGCCCGGCCCTGCCTTTGTGGTGTTGCTTCCTCAATGATATCTTTCTAAATATAGTGTCCTGGTTCATTATGAAATGTACAGTATTACAGTATTCTTTGTAACTGAATGGTTTAGAAGTTTTGGCAACACTTCTAGAGTAAGCAAGGAATGCACAGAATGACTTTGGTTTCATTTCTTCTTTTGTATCATCAGGTACACGGGTTAATTCCAGTCTTTCTTGTCTTGTCTTGTTTTTCTTTTTTTGTTTTTTTTTTGGGGGGGGGGCTATCCAATTTATCGTAAACTAGCATGTGACTGTTAGGAACTGATAAAATCAAGATCTTTGGTTTCTCAAGAACCCATAGCTGTTTTCCTTTTGTACCAGCCAGTTATGTATTGTCTTGAGGACTGCTAGTCAGTCTTTGTACAGTGCATAAGATGTGATATGAGATTTTGACTTCTATGAGGATGCAATAAAGGTTATCTGGAGAATAGACAGCCTGGTTCTTAGCAAGAATTGGACATGGATCAACACAACCACCTGCTCTGCACAGACATTCACACAGACTCACAGCTTAAAGAGATTTCTTTAAGTATCACAACTCATCTAATGGGTTAGTTAGACCGCCTGCCAGTGTTTCCAGCCCTCTCTTTCACAATGGAGATGTTAAACTGCGTACGGTACTGTTCTAACTAAATCTTCTGTATATGGATTAGCTTACCCCTACACCCTACAAAAACCTGTCATAATTACATTATTTATAATCTTATATAAGTCAGTATAAAACCAGTGTTATTAGTATTATTTATATACTATTATAATATTTATCAATATTTTTTGTATTAGCCTTTTTACATTTTAATTTGAAAGTAATTCTAGTGTTTTTATGTCATTTTTAGTTTTGCTTGTTTCTTAATTTTAGTGTTTCAACTATTTCTTTTTCCAACATTTTTCAGTGTTGTCAGTTTTCATCTAATATTTATATTTTATATAATTTTAGCCTAATTTAAATTTTTAGCCTAACAAATGTGACTCATTAGGATATTAAAGATCTTGTTCCATGAAGATATTTTGTACTTTCCCTACCGTAAATATATAAAAAATTCATTTTTGATTAGTAATATGCATTGCTAAAAACTTTCTTTTTTATGTTTCGATTTTTGTGCACCCGCAGATTCCAAATTACCTAATTATCTCCAAATATTGCCATATCCTAATAAACCATTGATGCAAAAATCAACATTTCCCAAAATTAATATTTTTAACGTAGTGATGAATCTTTTTTTATTTGTTTGGTTTTTTTAGGCTCTTGAGATTATCAGGGTTAAGTCTGGTCCTTACACAAACCTGTCATGTGTTTTCAGAAGACAGTTTGAACTACTTTTGAGAAATTTCCACCATTTCAATGACCCACCAAAGAAAGAAAATCCAGTAGGTTTGGAACAGGAGGACGACTAAATAGTAAAAATGTACTGCTATAATGGAAATCAACAATTATCTAAACCTACATTGTGTAATGTGATAAAAACGCAGACGGAAAACAAGACAGCAGGCATCGCTAAGAACAATAAGCCTCAGTGGAGCTTCAGATGTGACTCAAATGGTTATGTAATGGCTAGTAGCCCACTTGTACACCAACTGGTCCATGTGACTGGTATGAGTGTGTGTGTCCGTGTGTGTGACACAGAGACAGACTGAGCCATGGTCTAGAGCTGTAGGATGATACGAAAGTGCTGAGGTGCGGTTTCAGGGTCTGTCGCGGCGGAAGTGCTGAGGCAGTGTCAGTCTCGCTCTGTCCTATCTCTCACGGTAATGAGTTTGTCTTGATGGGTTTGTGCAGTAAAGCGCTGGCGGGATGCCAAACTATGCACAATTATTTTTTGTTTTCCTTCTTTCAACGCTCTGCCGATTGTTTGATTATATTTAGCTTATTATTTGTGCATTTGTGTGAATTGCGTTAGGTCCTCATTATCTGCTGTGTTCTCGTAATAGCTCAAAAGTTTGCACACCTATGCTGATTTGTAGCCTGCATGGTTCTTTTGTGGTTTCTATTAATAATTCATCTTCAGAATGCCTCTGTGACATGTTGATAAATGGTTTGGAAAAAACATGATTAATTTGGGGGAAAAAAAACTTTACAGTAAGAGATCATGAAACTAATATTCCTGTTCCTTTTAAGGGATCTGGCTTACAGTAAGTGTCTGTAGTAAGGATCTGCTTTCATTATGACTTCATCAGAAATTGTAACCAGTTTTCAGTATAAGAACCTATAGCCAATATGGAAATAAATGAAAAACAAATCAAATAAAACAAAAATAAATATTTCACTGGGGTACATTTTCCCCATATTACATACAAATTAATTTATGAATAAGATTTTACAATTGTACAAACAAGGTAACAGTAAAGCATGTATAATAAAAAAGTATTATTAGTTTATAAAAATAGATAATTAGTATTTAATAGTAGTAACATTAATATTAATATATTTAGTAACATTAATATTAATATATTATTTTATATTTATTTTAATGTTATGTATAATTTTATATTATACTGTGTTGTTTATGCACTGTTGGAAACAAATACGAACCAAATAAGAAACAAATACGAACCACAGAACAAACCAAACCGAAAAATCCCAGACCGATACAGAATTTCCTCTTTCTCCATGATCAACATTTTTTTTTAAGTTTTTTTCCTGTGTGTGTCTTCGCATCTAGTTACAAACTCTGACTGTAGTGATAAAACGTCAAACAAGCTCATGTCATTCCACATGTCATCAAACCTGGAAGCTTATACTGTGGATGGTTCCAACATTTTTTAAGTTTTTACTAAACTCTTTCCTAACTGGAAAAAGCAGGCTGCTTATCTCCAGCTGCAGCGGTGTAAGCAGAACACAGCTTCTTGTGAATTGACATGTCATTCACAGCTGATTAATAATAGAGCAACTTCTGTTGTACAACAAATGCAGCCACGCCCATTACACACACACATACAGTGGGTTCTGCTTTGTAAACTTGTGCTCTGGTGCCGAAATGTGACACAGATTTTCCAGAAGCAGCTTTTGTTGTGCACTCGTTAGCATCACACACACTAAACCTCAGAGAGCACAGATGGTAATTATGTATCATCGGCTGCATTAGCTATAACAATCTCAGCCCTGAGTTATATATATAGACGAGAGACTGTTTTTTTGCATTTAACCTGCTATGATTCAACGCTACCTTTTCAGTCTGCCTGCCTTTAGAATAGAGATCGTATGGAATTTTCCTGTTTCCGTCAATTAGACCCTTGCATTTTTAATGCGTCTACTATACGAGTCTCTCGATCATGTACAGTATGCACATAGTGCTTCATGATTGTTGCATGCTCTTGTCTTAATGGGTCAAGAAGACATCAGGACACAGTGGCTTTGAGCAATGCCAAAGCACTCTGTGGAAAAGTGGGTCATACTGACTGCTGTCACTGCGTACCTTGCAGATCCATGAACACGGACTGCTTTAGTTGTGCTTTATGCTTTGACTCTTTTTGTCACGTCCAGTTCTAACTAGCTGTTTATGTGGGGGAAATACAGCTCTAATATTTTAGAAACATCGCGTGTTAATACTGTTTTTAGACATACTAGATCATAGTAATATCACGACGGGATGCACCGAAATATTTTTTTTCAAAATGTAAAACATGTAATCGTACAACTGTACACTTGATAAAGGAAAAACAAAGCTTCAGTTTCATAGAAAAAAAAAGTGTACAGATTTTCAGTTTTATATTTTTTTGCATCTTGAAATTAATTGCAGGATTTTAGCTTGATTTTATTTGTATCTCAAACCGTATGCATCACCCCTTGATTGTCTTGCCCTCTGAATACATTAGGAAAAAAACCGCTCTCGAAAAACAACACAGAGGCTGCAGTACCGAAAGAAACATTTTGGGCACCACAACAAAAACAAACTTTTGCTTTTGTTTGGTGTACGTCCTGCACCCATAGTGTTTTGCAAGATGGCATAGAGTACCTTTAAGAGTACTATATCCCTTTTTTTCTATTAGGAAGATAACTGGCCATTTAAGTCTCCTATATACATTTAGAAATGCTTATAAATCAAGAACAAGGTATTTCTAGCTGTATTTATAAACTGCTTACTAAAAACTATTAATGTTGTAACAATGCTTTACAAAGGATGAACTGACTATATATTAATGATTAACTAATGATTCATTGCATGTTATTATAAAGTGTTACCAACTTATAACCTACTATATAAACTCAACAAACGTTAGTTTATTAATAAGGCATGTATATAACTGTTACTGTAACTTGTGGTTTTGTCGAATTGTAGTCTAGTAATTACAGTAATTATGATGCACCTTAGTGCCCTATACACAGTGTTGCTTATTTGTCTATTAAATTATGTGAAAATTCAGGTAGAAATTCACACATGCAGTGGCTTAAATACACCTCTTTATGAAAGATGAAGTTATACACAGTATATTCAAACAAATAAAACTCCTTCACTAAATAATAAATATTTGGCATAAACAATTTTTTAAAATTCCTTCTTTATTATTGAAACACTTAATAGTCATTGAGCCATTAACAAACTTACCAGTCTACTATGTTTTCCTAAAACTAATAAAACAAATAATAGTGGACTGCCAGCTTAACATTGGCATGGTGGTCTCTTTCCCTTCCCCCTCATGCAAGTAAACAAATTTGTGCTACGCAGGCATTAGTACAAGGGTCATCAGAGCAGAAAACCAGGCCACATCAGTCTTATGAGTTTGTGTAGCCATAGTATGTGTTTTTATTGAGTAGGAATAGCCTATGTACCAGAGAGATTGACAGATTATGCTGGCCTACAAACCATTTCCTCAGCTTCAGTATGGCATTTGTGTACCATGTTGATGTTCCTCTCAGATAAAAATAAATGAATAAAGTCCAGTGGAGGCATGCACTCATGCGTTATGTGATGTATGGTGTTAATATCTGCCGGGTGTGTATATGTGTTCATAAGGGCCAGAGTCACTGTGAGGGTCCTTGTTTGCTGTGTTCGTAGTGGGAATCTCCATGGCAACTGCACTAGCAGCACAGTGTGAAGTGGAGAGGGAGCGCTCGAGTGTGTGAGAGAGTGTGGATGAGAGGGTGTCATCAACAGTGAGACACAAAGAAAACGAGAGAATTAAAACCCAAGGACAGAAAATGAGATACGAGAAATCCATTTTTAACAGGTTAAAGTTACAGATTCATTTACTTCTCGTTTTTAAACGGCTGATAAGTGGTTTAAGTCTGGCAGTCACTTCGAGAGTCGGGTGCGAGGAAGAGTTAACTGTGAAATGAAAAGTGATTGAGAATAAAAGAAGGGAGGAGTGTGTGCGTACGTGAGCGTGTACTGAGCATGCTCCTCCTGCAGGCTGTCTGTGCGCTGTGCTAACTTCCTGTGCCATTTCTCTTCCTTAACAGACCGGCCGATTCAGAAGAAGAGAGCAGCAAACTGGAGCACACACATCTCGGCTCTGCGAGGAAGAGAATTCAGCGGAGCCAAAAGAGGACGAGCCCTCAGAAAGGATAATGTTATCTTGAGCTTGATTCATTTTTTACTAGCAACTTGAACTTCCTAGCTGTCTTTAAACACTCGTTTTTAATTGACAGTATCTGTCGGTTTTGTAGTTCATAACAATTTGTTTTGTTTCCTTTTCTATTTACGAGAAGATTGTTGAAGTGAAAGGACTTTCTCACCCCATCGTTTTCCCTTTTGGCTTGATTATTCTAGTTATCTTTCCGTTTATTGTTTAAACACGAACACTTGTTGTAGTTATGACTTCATAGATGGAATGTTCCTAACGGGTAAACTAACTGGAATTTGGTGAGACCTTGACAAACATTCTTTTGTGTTCGCGTCCTTGAGGTTTGAAGAATCATTCCGTGGAAGAAACTGAGGCTCTTCGCACGTACTCCTATAACACAAACTTGCTGACCTCTCTATAAGGACTCAAGTGGAAGAACCTTACACGACAGCTCTTGGGCAATGGGTTCTGAAAAGGACTCTGAATCCCCCCACTCCTCTATTAGCGGCATTCCCAATCCGAAATGCAGAGGACCGGGCAAGAAGCAAGGCAGGATCTCTTTTCATAGCCTCTTCCATGGAAAACGCGGATCCAGGGGGAACAAAGCTAATGTAGGAACTCCTCTTGCGCAACAGCTCCACCAACAGCAACAGATCCAGCAGCAGCTTCTCCAGCCCCCCACCCCCACTAATGTTTCATCAGATCCCTCAACGGCAGACCCGGCTGAACCGTTGTCCACTAGCCAGGCCTCTCTGGGAGGTCAAGAACTCCTAGAGTGTCCCCTGTGCCTGGTGAGGCAACCTGCGGAGCAGCTTCCTGAGCTCCAGGGATGCAGCCATCGGTCTTGCTTGTGCTGTCTACGCCAGTATTTGCGTATCGAGATCACGGAGAGCCGAGTGCAGCTCAGCTGTCCGGAGTGCGCTGAACGACTTGCCCCGAGGCAGGTGGCCCTCATCCTGGATGATCCCAACCTGATGGAGAAGTACGAAGAGTTCCTGCTGCGCCGCTGCCTGGCATCGGATCCTGATTGCCGGTGGTGTCCAGCTCCGGACTGTGGGTAAGGCTGGTTTGGATGTTCAGGATTTATGAAATATACCTAATAACCTGCTTGTTTTGAATTGGAAATATTGCTTTATATATAAACTACATAGACAAAAGGTTGAAGAACTTCTAATTTCATACGTTTTGGCAAAACCCTTTAATTCCAGTTTGAAGATGTGTCAGCATCTTCAATCTTCATACAACATGCAATGACATTATAGGGAATTGTGGGATGTGGCAACATTTGAGACGGAACTTCTGTTCCAGTATTAAACTCCCCTGTGCACATAGTGAGGTCATTATACAAATGATTTACTGAGTAAATGATGTGGAAAAACTTGATTAGCCTAAAGGCCAGATCTGAACCCCAGTGATATCTTGTTAAACAAACCCGCTGTTAAAGGACCTTGATCGTATTTAACATGTCTCTGTTTATGACATGGCATTGCAGAGAAAGTCTGGAAATAACATTCCATCATGTCACATGTCTCATTTCCTCTTTTCTCTGCCACATAATATCAGATATGACTGCTGACTTGTTCTCTTCCGGATAACCGAAGTGACCTCACTTTAAATCTTCCCTTTACTTTAAGCATTTAGGTGTTGCCCTGTCTTGTAGTCAGTGGAGGATGTGGTCATAAGTGAAACAGGGTGGCAAAATTTGGCAAGAAGTGCTGCCCTGCCTACATCTTGTTTCAGTGTTTTGGTTTCAGTAAAATCACAAAATGAAATGCAAACTAATCTGCTACAACAATGGATAACCATCTACTGGTAATAATATGTTGTTATAAATAGTGATGCAACAATAATTCACCAACCTAAAATATTAGGTCAAATCTGTGAACAAAATTAATTTATATGGCTAAAATAAAAACGTTTGCAGGGCCAAAATCATTGACATAAACCAAATGAGCTACAGCGTTGCGGACATGGTTTAACTTATCTCATGAGAACACGACACCTTGTACATCCTGGGGTCAATTATCCAGTTACGCAATTAAACTAACGCAACCTTGTTTTAATTTCAGTTTCTGTTTAGTTCTTTGGTTAGCTCTTCAAATTAGATCTCTCTGGCACTAAAAGCAAAAGACACTCCACTGAGCCACATCAGCTCGTGTTTTGAGACTGGTCTGTGCCCTCCTTAAGACTGAAATCCTAGAATCACCCTAGACATAAGCGTTCATCGGCCAAAGAACTTCAGAGTCAGCTCCAGCTTTCGGAAAACCAATTTTCTGTGTTCCCTCCTGATTTCAGCCTAACACAGCTCTTCCTACACCCTCAACACAGAGCTTACGCATTCATATCCGTCAAGCACTCTACTGTGTAGGCATCCTAAAATTGCCCAAGCGTTGGTTGAGAGATTTCTAGTTTCTGGCCCAACATACTCTCTTATCTGAATGGGAGCAAATCCAGCTATGTTCAACATTTATCTGAAAACCTTCCCGAGAGACTAGAAGACTAGAATCTGCGAGAACCAGGTCTTTATAGTTCCTTCAGTGGTTTCGAAACTAAAATCTCAACAAGGGTGTGGTATTTGGGCGTCCACAAACCAAACAGTGTATTATTTGTCAGATATTTTGTCAGATTCAATAGAAGTAAGTGAACGTATTTAACAGTTTCTATTTGTTCTGTGTGCTTCGACAAGTGTAGGAGGCTTTTGGATAGGAAAACTTGAGATTGTGTGGGAAGCCTAGTTTAGCGGATGTGTCATTCTGAGAGAGTGTGATTTACTTCAGAGGCCTTTTACAACCTGTCCAAGGTTTGTCAATCATAATGATGCGCCAGTGACCTACATTTAAGGGACATGATTTTTCTGCGTCTCTGCTTGTTTGAGTCACTGCCACTTCCCATCAGGCCTACAAATTATGATAAGGGGTTTTCAGATGAACTGGGAATTTTAAAAAAAAAAGGCCAATTGAGATCACACTATTTAGTTAGTTGCATCATATGAAGTTATTAAATGAAAACGCAACATCTTTTTTGCTGTAGGACACATACTTAGATGGCTCATTTGCCTATTTGTATATAACTAGGAATCTCCCAAGATAAAAACACTCTTTTGATCTCAGAACCACAGATGGAAATGCTCCCCCAGCATATTTTGCGTATCCAACAGTCCAAAGTCCTGCTTATTACCCATCAGCCCCTCAACCAGCTTCGCTTTAGCTTGATTGAAAGTCCTTAGCTGCCAATGGGAGACAGGAACAGCTTGTTTCTCTCTCCCTCAGTGATAAGTTGCTGTGGCAACTGAGATGCGGCACAGAGGTGGAGTTGCTATGGGTAACTGCAGCCGGTATTTGATTAAGACAATCATTGGCTACTCACTTGACCGTGTGTGGATGCCACAGTGTCTTTGTGAGCTTCAAATTAGAGTGTTGATTTCGTTGTTTTTAAGCTTAGTGCGCTCTTGAGTGTTCTGGGATACCATAATCATGTGTAATCAGGTCGGTTTCGGCTTGACTCTACATGTAGGGCGTGTGTGCCAGTACGTGCAGGTAATTGGAAGCTCTTTGTAAAGGACATTACACTTCTCCATTGCACCCGAGCTGATTAATGAGGTGTCGGCTAGAGGAGGAATGTTTTCTTCAGAACCTGCTTTAACTTCGGCCAACAGGTCAAAACATGTGCTTAAAATTAAAGAGATTGTTTTTGTCACGTATAAGCTATTGTTATACGGGTAAGTTAGGTAGTTTTTATTTTGATTCGGAGGGAGAAATTACATTTTTCTTTCTCTGGAAAAACCCACCTACGTAAATGATCTACTGTCTGTGCTTATCCAGACATACAATCATTAAACTGATTGAATGTTAAGTGTATTTTTTTTTTTTTTTTTTTTTTTTTTTTGTTTAAATTTTTTTTTTTGTGCTCATTGTTTTGAGTTTGGCAGCCAGGAAATGTTCTTAGGAAAGTGCTACTGGAATACTAGGGAATTCTGAAGACACGAACATATTGTATTACTGCAATAAATCTTTCTTTTTCCGTAATCCATAACAGTGAAAACAGCTAATGTTTGACTTGGCTTTAAAATGAATTTGACATTACAAAGACTCTGAGTAACACACTGATATCCTCTATATGTGATTATTTTGGGGGTCATTTATGTGATTTCAGCCTACATTAATCCAGATACTTTTGAAAAGAGTTTTCAAATGTATTCGGATTAGCTCTCTGTCCATATTAGCATTTTCCAAAAGTTTCTCAACCCCAGTGAAATGCCAGAAAACGTTAGCAGCAGCAGCAACCAGTTCGCGAAAAACACAATTAATCTATGGCGGCAAATCTATGCCATTAATAAGCGAGCGCAACTCTGATGTTGGCGACTGCGGTAAATCATTTTCGCGACAGGAAAACAGATGTACATGGGAAGCAGTGTTGCCAAATCGGATTGACGATTTCCAGCCCAAAAGCTCACAAATACCCGCCCAAAAACCGCCCAAATTTTTAACTATCAATATAATGTGATCGAATGCAAATCAAAGTTCATAAACGGCATTTTTAACACTATAAAACAAAATTATGATGATAAAACAATATAAACATAATGCTAGATAAATCGGAGAAAATAGATTAAAGAGAAATATGAAAAATATGCAAGCAGCAGACACTGTCAAAAAAGGCAAAAAACATTCCAGAGTGATGTAAACACAGGCTTAGCAAAAACACACTAGTATAAACGTAGCCTCAGTGTGGACGGAAGGCCGAAGCTAAGATAAAAAGATGTTTTGAAACTAAAATGTATTAGTGTGAACAAGGCCTTAATAAATGTTATCTGTGAGAAAACAGTCTAAGATATTTACATTGTCAGACACTTGATTTTATCTTGTTTTGGGCTTCTTTTTTATTTTTACGACTAAGGAAATACCATTGTTTGTAAATATGGTAATCATATAGTACCATGGTATATATCAGTACCATACTATTATCGTCTGATACCTTCTTTGCGCCATGTACTTCTGTAACAGTAGATTGCATGCTACTAGGCTTAATAATATCTCATATTACCTAAATGATATATTTTCTATGAGAGTCTGATGAGCTGGTTTACATTGTTCTCTTGCCAGGTTCGCAGTCATTGCCTCTGGATGTGCCAGCTGTCCCAGGCTGGTGTGTCGAAGAGAAGGGTGTGGTGCTGAGTTCTGTTACCACTGCAAGCAAGTTTGGCATCCTAACCAGACCTGTGACTCGGCCCGGCAGCAGAGAGCGCTGTCCTTGAGAACGCACAGTAACCATTCTCCCAGCTACACGGCCGAGCAGGGACATGGTGAGTGTTTTACCAGCAGCCAACCACTCTTTTCTGTCTCATAAACAAAGAGAAACTGTAATATCATTTGGGGTTAGGCTCTTTGTACCTGGGCAAG
Organism: Enteromius afrohamiltoni; assembly: GCA_034779775.1. Classification (NCBI taxonomy): domain Eukaryota; kingdom Metazoa; phylum Chordata; class Actinopteri; order Cypriniformes; family Cyprinidae; genus Enteromius; species Enteromius afrohamiltoni. The sequence goes on along the minus strand of JAUYWG010000056.1, from coordinate 8,800,440 downwards.
GAGGCAATAACATGGCAACTAGGGGTGTAACGATAAATCGATTAATCTAATGCATCGCAATTCTCTCTGGAGTCGATGTTGAGCTTAGTTTTAGCAGCAGATGGCACTACTGTACATGCTTTAGAAACAGCTTGCTTTCAGTTCCTTAACATGCCACTTAAACCTAAAATAATCATTCATAAAGTTCAAAAAGGTTGAAACTTATTACAAGAATTTTCACAGTGGGTTGTGTTTACATTAATCTCATTTCATAAAAGCATAAAATACAACATAAAATACTTTTTAATACAACATGTTTTTGATTCTATAGGAATTTCATTATTATTGTCACCAGTGTCAATATCACAAATATTAGCCTAAATAGAAAAAAAAAACCAAGCTTACTGTCTGCGATTATAAATAAGTAAGTAATTACAAGCAGTAGGACAAAACAACTAGAGTGGAACAAATAAATCCGATTTAGTCGAATGCAGTGAGAGATTTTCTCTGTTTTGTGGCAGCAGGCATATTAGACTGCTGTCACTTTAAGAGATGCCCAGTTCCAATGTACTGTTTCACATTTTCTTTCTCAGCTGTTTGCTTTCACTTACGATCTACTGTGTTTACGAGTATACTCGCAAAGATAGGCATTTTGACACATAATTAGAAACCACTCCTACTAGAAACCACCCAAATCACCATAGCAACAACACAGCAGTACCCTAGAAACCCTGATCACCCAAGCACATAGCATCAAAAAAAAAAATCACTGGATCACGTTTTACAAATACGATCGCCATTCATATTTTGATTCAGAAGTTGTACAAATGTAGTATATATTTTGCTGGGGGGGAGCAGAATATTAGTCCTTCACTGTTTACTCTGTTAAGCAAAGCGTTTAATACTTCAAAAAAGACTATCACAAATGAATGCATAAAAATAAAACTCTAGTGCGCCATCAGTCACTCATATCATTTGACTTGCTGTGTGCTTCCCCCGTGAGCACTTTCATTTTGTGCACTTCACTGCAGATTACTGAAGCCTCTCTTTCCCTAAAGGACTGCGCTTTCTCCTCCTCCTCAAGTTCTCTCTATTTTTCCCTCCTGAATTCCAGCAGGAGTCTGTTAACGTCTCTTATTCCCTGTCTGGCATTCAGAAAGCGCTTCCTCAGCACACATTGTTTACAGCAGATTCTGTCTGCCTGTACAAATTCTAAATCCCAACCCTCTAATCCCCACTCAGCTGATGACATCAAGCCTTGTCCCCGATGCGGTGCCTACATCATCAAGATGAACGACGGCAGCTGTAATCACATGACCTGTGCTGTGTGCGGCTGTGAGTTCTGCTGGCTCTGTATGAAGGAGATTTCAGACCTGCACTACCTCAGGTACCTTCTGCCTCCCATCGGTGGGAATTTCTCAAACTATGTGCTCGAATGGAAAAATAATATTATTCCGTTTCTTCTCAGTCCATCAGGTTGTACGTTCTGGGGAAAGAAGCCATGGAGTCGCAAGAAGAAGATTCTGTGGCAGCTGGGCACTTTGATTGGTGCACCGGTGGGCATCACTCTAATCGCTGGAATCGCAGTTCCTGCTATGGTTATCGGCATTCCTGTTTACATTGGACGCAAGGTGTGTAATGCCAACATTACAGCTTTCTCTACTGTGTTACCGTTTATGTTAATACAGGAATCATTATCGGCTGCAATCAGGAACAAAATTTCCTTAAACAGCCTGGGAATTTCCCTTCAGTCAGCCGTGTTGCTTAACCAGCTTAATTGCTTTTGATGGTGAACTAGACTTCCTGGTGTAGCAAACAGAGCGGGCATTAAAAATTATTCCCAGGTTACAAAGATGTTTGTAGTGTTTCAGAAATTTGATTCAGGTTTTGACGCTTTAGGATTCCAGTAGGCCATATCTTTGATTTTAGAAGATAAAAGCAGATTTTTGACAGTGCAGTAACACAGCTGCTGTTTGTCACAGATCCACTCGCACTATGAGGGCAAGAAAACTTCCCATCACAGGAGGAATCTCGCTATCACTGGAGGTGTGGCTCTGTCAATCATCACGGCCCCAGTCATCGCTGCTGTCAGTGTGGGTGGGTGTTCCTGAAATCATTTATATTCCGATTTGCGTTTATTCGTTTAGCAGATGCTTTTATTCAAAGCGATTTACAAATGATCAGAGGTATAAAAACTGATAGAAATCCACACAATTGCTTCCAGATTCGCGGTACTGAAAAATCCTGTTGGTTTGGGACTTCTGTGTCAGCTATACTTACATCGCTACACTACAAACAATAGACAATAGGCTTTTTTTTGCTAATGTGGCCACACTTTAAGTTGTTTCACTACAATGGAATGTATATAAACATAGATTCTAGTTCAGTTTATTGTCTTAATTATTCAGTCACACCAAATTAGTGTCTGTCTATCACATAAAATGATCATAATGGCTTCGGAATGTGCTGTATATGCTGTACAGACTACTTGCATGATTTTATGAAGCGCTTGGTGCTTTTGCATCCTTTGTGAAGCTTTAGTTCCTGTTCTTTATAATAGACTCTTTAGACAATTGTGGTGACCACAACTTCCGGTGCAGTACAATGTATGGAAATACTAATAGTTAGAAAAAGAAGCACAGAATTCAATCCTGAGTAAGTGTCACGGCAATATTAATATGATCCACCTATATAATCTACAAATACATAACTCATTAATGGAACAAATTGCTGTAAAGTGAAAATATTGGTCACACATTTGGAGTAATTAAGAGTTGATAAGAGAAGTCTTTTGCACCAAAGCTGCATTTACCATTGTGTGTGTACCGTGTTTATATATGAATGTGTGGGTGGGTGTATATAATATATAATTTTTTTTTTTTATATATAATGATGAGTTTTTTATTGATATTTTTTACATGTAGTGCATTTCTATGAAGGCAAATGTAATTTTCCACAGCCATTACTGCAGTTTTCAGTGTCACTTGACATGATCCTTCAGAAATTAATAAGCTGATTTGCTGATCAGTTATTTTCAGTCATTAATAGTAAATAAAAATAAATGATTCACATTATCAGTGTTAAGAAAAAAATTGTGCAACTGTTACCTACATTGATAACTGCGAGCCCAATTAAATATATTATCTATCCTCATCCTCAAATTCTCTTCTCTACAGGCATCGGCGTCCCCATCATGTTGGCGTATGTGTATGGTGTTGTGCCTATCTCTCTGTGCCGTGGTGGGGGCTGCGGGGTGAGCCGGGGGAAAGGACGAGGTGTTAGGATAGACTTCGATGAAGATGATGGGCCTATTACAGGTACAAAAACAAAAGATTGATCAAGTGACGTTTATCATAAGCAGTGCTGATTATTGTATTGGACCATCAATCTGACACGTGCTTTCTGTAGTTGCTGATGCATGGCGAGCGCTGAAGTCTCCCAGCTTGGGTGAGAGCAGTTTGGAGGGAGGAGCTAGCGGCCTCAGCACCACCTCTCCGAGCGAGGGTCTGTCCGTCGCCCCGGGGGGCCTGGGAGACACGCCCCACTTCAATACTCTGTCAGGAGGAGCGCTTGGTACAAGGACAGGGAAATACAGCAGGTATGAGGTCATTTGGGATGTCAGCAGAAGGGCATGCTGAGCTATTTTCTGTACTGTTTGGTAAATACGCACAATATATATACTGTAAATATGGGTAATGTTCTTGTTTTCATGGAAACATGTTTTTGTTTCAGACTGGAGGTACAGGCAACAGAGCTGGGAAAAGAAGGTGCTGGAAGGGAGACGGGCAGTTTGGGAGCTGCCAGTGACTGTGCCAGCACTAGGGGCATGGCAGGATCGATCACTTCCTCTTATACCTTACCTGACAGGTGTGTACAGTAAAAGCAACTGCTTAACGAA
>JAUYWG010000056.1:8734027-8796463 GCA_034779775.1 Enteromius afrohamiltoni | reverse complement strand
TGCAATGTATTTTTGGATATTGCTACAAATAAACCCCAGCGACTTAAGACTGGTTTTGTGGTCCAGGGTCACAAATATACAAATCTCTGGAATGATGTATAATTTGATGTAATTAAAGTATAAACAGTGTATATTAAGACTTACTATCGTAAAACGGTTTAAATATTCCATGTATGTGTCATAGCTAGTCAGACTTAGTGTGCGGTGAAGTTTCCTCTGCTTCATGGTCCTGTTTGTGTAGCCTGTGGTGGGTTTACGACCTCTGGACCGGAAAGGTTGCAGAGTCCGGTCCATGTGGCCGTGTAATGATGGGGTAACTTAGAAAGTTCACTTATTTATGGCTCCCTCCCTCTTTCCTATGATGGCCACATCAAAGAGCACCTGCAGGGAGGCAAATTGGTGTTAAGTGGAGGACCTCCTGTGGATGCCTGCCCTCTCCATCATGATAAGAACACGGAGAAATCTGGATAGGATTTTATGGAGACCTGCCACACAGGAGCAGGAAAGTCTCAGCTCATGCCAGAACACTGATTCACCCTGAGCTGCACACACAGCTGGACACCCTACAGATACGCCTGCAGGAAACTCTTAACTAGAAGAATTAAAGGCCTTTCCCTCCTCTAAACCCTGAATACATCCAATCAAATCATCTAGATAGCAGATAAAGCTCCAGTGTTGAGCAGTGCAGCAATTCATGCTAAATTACAATGTAGTCATTTAATGGAACACTGAGCAATGAATGAATGTTTTTGTAACTTTAAACTTTAATGAATAAGGATGTATATTTATATATATATAATATTTGGAAAATATTATGATTTGAAATATTTTTATATATAATTATATAAAATATAATTGTGTTATTTTTCTTAAATATATACTATAAGAAAGTATAAATACATATAGGCTTATTTAAATAAGGTAGTCTACATAAACAGTATATATAAATATAGACTAAAGTTGCAAATATATTTTTAGTGCTGGGCAATTATTAATCGTGATTAAATCATGATAAACACATGCATGTATATATTTAAGAAAATGTTATTTATTAAATATAAATTACTGTATATAAACAAATATATACATGTGAATAGATGTAAATATTTGTAAAATATATAGTTTTGTAATTAAAGTTGTAATTACACACACATACATGAAAATTTTATTTTAAAATATGTATTATTATTTAATTCTTAAATATAAATTCAAAATATTTTATAACAAATCAATTAAAATAAATGTAGACTATTTATAATGTTTTATAAAATGCACTGTAAATATTTTTTTTTACATAATGGTATAAATAAAAAAATTAAAATGCATAAATAGTGTATAAATTAAAATAATCACTTTCTTTGCTTATGTCCCTATATGCTCTGAACAACAGTAAAGATTAAATAAATTTGTAATCTAATCCAACCTTACTTTGTTATTAAAGGCAAACAAATGTATTAATGAGGCTCTGATTTAGTTTTTGCCTGTATGAGTGATCTTTCACCCTGATTGTTTTCAAAAGTCGACTGTTTTACAGGAAACCCAATTTTACTTGCTAATTTTGGATACTAAAATACCATTACAGAACATGTTATGCAAGTACAAGTACCAGAAATTCATGCTTTAATTTTGCACAGCAAATTTGTTGATCTGCTGATAAAGTATACAATAACACAAGCGCCCCGAAACCTGAGCGTGTTCACGTCAGCAAGACAATTACACACTTTTACTGCCTCTCTGGAGGCTGAGAATATATGCTGGGTGGTTGATAGTCCCTCATGTGTCTTTCTAAGCCACCCAGAATAAAGACCCCTCAAAGAAAGAAGAAAGAAGAAAAGAAATGACTGCAGAGTTAATTGAGAACAGGAGCGGCTAATCAAACACAGCTCTGGCAACAACCTTCGCTCAGCTGAGTCCGAAACATTCTCTGCCACTCTTTCTCTTTTAGAGTTCAGCCTGTCGCAAAGCTGGCCAAGCATCTGTTGAGTATTGCAACCAGAGAAAATTTGTGCAGACTGTGGAGAAACAAGCAGAGTAACATCCCCAAGCTTACTATACGTATTATTGCCATAGAAAACAAGCAGTGCTCCTGTATAAGGCACCTGTGTCCTCTACGAAATACTGAGGGGGACATTAACTCACAATCACTCAGATTATATAAACACCAGTCACCAAAAGTCACATGGCAAAGGCCAATGAATCATAACAGCCATTAAGAAACAAAGGCCATTAAGGCAACAAAGGTCAAGCAACTGAAAATTGAAGTCACATACTATAATTTAACATCTGCTCTCTGTCAAAACGTTCACCAGAGAATATTTCACCTTTGCATAATTAATCAATTCAGACTTCAGCAGGACTTGGTTGACTTTTTTTGTTTTTGTAATCGTGTGCTGTTATATACACATTGAGGTCATTCTTGCACAATGAGCTTCCTGCTCGGCGTGACTGACAGCTAATGCCTGGACGCTGAAGCATCTGCAATCCTTCTTAAATGCGTCTTCTCCGTTTGAATCTTTGAAATCAAGACGAAAATGTTGTAAAGTGTGAACAGATGTAGATTTATGGTGCCGACGGGGCTTGTAAATAAAGTTTAAGTGTCAGCTCTGAGAAAGAAAAGTTTGATGGACAGCAGCATGTCTTTAGTGATGGCCACTGTGGTGTGCTCTATACGAGAGTCTTTTACCTCTTCACTTCTACTGACTTTGCGCTGACACATGCTGATCCCATTCACAGAGTAAACAAGAACTCTCTTAGGCATTAGTCACGCTCTTTTACCAACAGATGACTGAATTCATTAAAGTTTCCCGCCTGAGGAGCTGTAGGATTGCGTCTTTGATTGTTTTATCTATTCCAATTACTATTACATTGAATCACATATTTCAGTATTTGGGGGGAAAAGGCACCAAAGGAAGATAATTAGGTTGCAGATGATTAAATATTTGTATATACATAACAAAAAGTGTCATTAGCAGTCACTTCTTTTTGATTTTCATACAGTTCAATGCAAGTCTTTTTGCTGTGGAGTTTGTCAGTGTATTCAAAGATATATTAAGATATTCATTTTGCAGAATACAAAAGAAAACTGTAAATGTCTTCAACAGTTCAAAGAATGTTACTTTTTTGTGGTAAATGTATAGTTTTGAAACAATTCTCTGCTTAACAGCTGCTATGTTACATATTAATAAGCCACAAATTCAAAGTTTATTGAGGCAGACATCTTAATTGTGAGAATTGGTGCCCAAACTATCCATATAATAAAATCCAATGCATAAAAAACAACAATGGTTACCGCTGATTTTTTTTCAATATGAACAAATAATAATACATTAAATCAAATAAATATGGAACGGATCCAAGAAGCATTCATACCTTTTCTTAAATAAAATGTACCCAATAGAATTTAAATAATTAATATTTAATAGTCCTAATTGTTGTAATTATAAATATAACTTTTTTTTAGATTAATACATTTAATCTAAAAGCAAGCACTCAAATAAAACTCTTTTTTGAGTTTTAAAGCATTTCAAACTGATCTAATCTGCTAAATGTAACAACAAGGCATGACAAAATGAACATATAAACCTTATATGTCAATATTTTGATTCATAAATTGAGCCAGATGAAGAAGTTCACCAACTGATTGATAGATATCAAAATCTCTCATAGGAAATCATTTCTAAAAGCAAGCCAGAGAGCTGAGCAGGAAGCTGTAAGGGATCGCAAAGCAAACATTTACATTTATTCATTTAGCGGATGCTTTTGTTCAATCCAAAGAGACTTCCAAATGAGGAATGCTACAAAGACGTAGTATGGATCCTTTTTAGAGGGCAGCCACTCCATAAAGACATTTTTGTCATTTCCCAACTCTTTGTGGCTCACAGATCCATGAAGAGAGAAACTTAAGAGCTAGCCGCAGTACAGCGGCACTCTGTCTACATGTCTGGGTCACACTTCACCTAGACTCGCTCCGCTGCCTCTGTAGTGCCACTGCCTCAATCTAACAGTCAGCAGCTTTTTAAAGAAGTCATTGGCAGATCCGTGATCCCGAAACATCCTTGCAAGTAACTGCTGTGACCTTCTCTCAAACAAATAAAAGAGCTGTCTAGTCGTAACCTTTTTTCCTGCTCTTAGAAGTCAGGGGATTTTAAGCAAGAACGGTTCTTATTCACTCCACTGCCTGAGGCACATGTTGGGCTTTGTGGTTTTAAGTTTCAGTGACAAAATAAACTTGTCTGCACTGTCTGAGCATGCTTAATATTTATGAATGAGCACGCCTGTAGTTTGTGTTCTTTGCTGTGACTGTTGTTTCTCGCTGTCAGCCGTGCAGCATTATTTATAAAAAATAATGTTTAAACTTTCAGAGTCCTGACTCATGGCAAATAACTTATCAATAACATGCTGGGAGCGATCAAAATACGTGTCAACATTTTTATTGCTTTTCTGGCAAGTGCACAAGCTTTGTGTTGTAACCCATGATGTCTTTTCATTTTGACTGCTCTCAGGCCATGGCTCTGCCCTGTTCTTAACCCCTGTAAGCAACACTGTGCATTCCACTGTTTGATTTAGAGGAAATTAGGAATCGGGTCTCATATAACAGGATGCATCGCTTCATGATGGCAGCGGACAGCCTTTCAGGGCAATGGGGCAATCAGTGTCCTCTCTGCAGGCAGGTCCTCTGGGTTCTGTGTTGTTGATTGATGTGTGCAAAAGATCCCTCTGCTCTGATCTACTCCCACAAAATGATCTCACACCCCACTGAGTGTCCACAACCTGCTGACTATCTCTGTCATCGCTCTGACAAGCTTTAACACAATGTAAAACTGCAATCTTTTAATGACATCCAATTCGTGATAAAACTCTCTTATATATTTGATGCTATTGAAGCACTGTTTATTCATAAACACTTTATAAAGGTTGTTTATTTAGAAGCCTGCCATGTCTTAAAGCATTGTTGGTAATTATGGCAGTCATATGAAAGATTACTTCATCAGTGCCTGCTTAGTCTAGGTGGCAGGTTTAGCAAGTGTCCTGCCAAAATTCAGGCTTTTACGGGAATTCTAATTCTACACCAGACCTCAGTGTTGGGAAACCACTTATAAAAAAAAAAAAAAAAGAGAGACAAAGCGAACAACAAATAAAGACTCACAGAGAAAGGAATGAAGGCAAGATAAAAGCAGTATTCTGTAAGTCTCACAATATTCATGAAGAACATATATATATATACATATGCTACTGTGCATTTAAAGGAACAGTTAACCCAAAAAGCATATATAAGGCACTGGTTATAGATAGATGGCCATACTATTCCTAAATAAAACCAGTTCAGACAATTCAATGCTACAAGTGAATATTAACATCACAAATTTATAAAACAATTTATTTCATTTATTATAATATATTTATTTTACATCGAATTTTACATGTAATACACACCAATTACTGATTTGGCACAGTATTGTAAATCCTTTACATAAGAATTAAATAATTTTAAAGTCCTAAAAGGTACATTTACAGTAAATGACTTCTGAGAGCTCTTTTTTCTTTTGAAATTCCACCAATTAAAACTCAGGTTCTCCAGATATTCCCATGGGTTACTGATGTCGAGAACTATTGGAGCACTGCATTGTCTTCGCTATCAAGTAAAGAATTGATGCTTTCTGTGTGTCAGCAGTGAAAGGCTGTCACTATTTTTCGTGTTGTTCTGCTCCATCTGTTGCCTGGCCCAATCAGTGTTCAAAGCAGGAAAAAGTTTGTGACACAACAGAGGAGGTAAAGGAGCAGGCACAAAGGCACAGCCGGTTGGTCCCTTGCCACTTCAGACCCACAATGAACCAGCAGAAGTGCCCCCCGCTGGGCTAGATACCTCAATGGCTCCCTCACCCCAGGATGAGTCGTGCATGCGAGCCCTAATCTTGGACTTTGAAGCCGTGCTCTCATAATGTGTTCAGCCAATCAGTTTTCTCAAAGGACACATTGGTATGTTGTCTCGCATGCTTCTTAAGATGTTGAATAAATACTGGAAATTTGTATACATCTACAGCTCTGTGGGGGGTGTAAACTTTTGGAAAAAAATAAGTACAACAATCCATTTCAAAATGTTTACAGCCCCTGGCTCTTACCGCATCATTTTGCCATCTTGAGCATCAGTGAATGTGTTCACCTATTGTAACAATGTTTGAGTCCTTTAGTTGCCCTCAATGTAAAATAGGATCTCAAAATCAAATTGTCAGTGTTGAAATGAGTTCAAACATGCAGAAGACGCTACAAAACCAGATTACATTTGGATATGTACTTAATAGCTGTTATGTAACTACTTGTTCTGCAAAGTGCTAAATAAACAGTAAGGTCATTTTTATGAGCTCTTATTTTGCTAAAGTTTATAACCTTCACTTATTCTCTTTAAATTAATTTTGCATATTCGACAATGTGAACTTATGAGCATAAGTGTTTATAAAAAGATTACTAATTTATAGCATAGCTAATTAAAAAATAACAACAGCAACACCAATATGACAGTAGGAAGCTGAAGTAATCAAACTATGAAAGTTAAAAAAAAAAACATTACAGAACAGAACAAGTTGTAGATATTACCATGTATGGAAATATTGACCAACCAGAATTAAACCAAGAAGCATTCTGCCAGACACTGAATCCGATCTACCAAAGAAATGTGAGAATGTTATGGCACTTTGGCCTGTTTGATGTGCAGTGGTGTCTGACTGTGTCCGATTGTATCGTATTGAAGATTTATGATTCAGCCAAGCATCTGAGTGTGGTTGAACAGTTGTGAACGATTATGGTGAACAGTAAATCTCAGTGCCGCGCTCATGCTTCAGGGGAACAGAGCAGGTTTGTCATGTTTTTAAGCAAAGTGTAGCAAATGCATTGCACAGAGAGGGTAAACTGAGATCAGCTAACACAGACCAACATGGTCAGTTCAACAGAAACTATCACCGCTACACCAAATCTAGCCTGCTGAATCAGATCAGCAGCAGAGCTGCTTGATAAATATTCTTGTGACATTAGGAAAATATACTTGTGATACTTGGGTTTTTTTGTCGCACCCTTTAAACTCTAGTGTTCTTAGATAACCAATAGCTTCTCTAAACATTACCAACTCTCTTGAATTGTGCAATACGTTTACATGATTAAGTTGGCAATGCATCAGAACCTGCTGGATGAATCTCCACTTAGAGATCATACAGGGCCATTTATCTCTGACAATTCTGTACTAACAGGATATGATAGGTCGAAGAAAATGGCAGGGACATTACTTTCAGATTGAGCAAGGCTTGAGAACAATGTTTACTGGCATTAGCATGAGAGCCCTGCATGTTTTGATTAGCTTTCTTGCTTAAACCACAAGCTTGTTAGAGCAAAGACAGAATGTTAACAATGGAGATCACATCATCGAGTCAAAATGCTTTACGTAAGCTGAAATATTCCATTGATATTGGGAGATTCAATAAATCCACTGGTTTTAAGGGAGATAAATTGCTGTTTCAAACATGTTTCATTACATAAAATTATTGATGAGGCACCATATCCTGTTGGCTTTATACATTAGCCTCAAATTTAAAGGATCAAGTTTGTTTCGACGCGATAAAATCCTATAGTGGCATTTATCATTGATCTGACACCAATGCACAGAAAGCTCACCCAAAAATAAGTGTTCTGTTATCATTTACTCATCTTCATGGGAACATGGATTTTTGTTTTTCCATGGAACATGACAGGTCAAGGGTTTTTTTTATAGAATACTCCCACAATTCAGTATAACGAAAGTGAATGAATACTGAGCTTTCAACCTCCAAAATGAAAAAAAGCTCCTTAAATCTTATAGAATTACACCACTGTTAAAAACATTTGAAGGTGGTAATAGTCATTGATTGCTGATATGATTCTTTAATGATTCTTTTAAGGGTCTTTAATGAAAATTCTACAAAATATTTAGGTAAAATTTTTGGTAGTGTAAAAAACACCTTTACCCTGTCAAAATATTTTCTTTTTTTCATCAAGTCATTCTACTCCATGTTGCTTTAAATGCTAATGAGCTCTGCTAACCCCACCCCTCTCTTCCGTGGAGTAATAAACAGAATGTAAGCATCAGCTGTGAAACTGGCTAACTAAGTTATTAGGTGATTTGCAAAGATTCATAAAAACCCTTATAATAACTTCTTCTGTAGATAAAGCTGGATCACGAATGATTTCGCGTAAACGCATGTACATCGGGGATCAGCGCATTGCCTTAAAAACTAAAGTAACAGTATCTTCTCTGCATCTTCAGCAGCTCAGATTTCAGGAGTAAATGATGATTGCTATATTTAGTATTACGTTCTACAACTAAATACTTCAATCACTTAATCAGGGACATCTCGTCTTTCCCGGTGGATTGATGACAGCTAACTCAGGGCAGGTTTAAGATGACCTTGTCAATCATCTATCATGAGAGGGGCCTATGAACCATGTCATTCTGAAAGGAATCTCAGAACTGATTTAAGAAAGGTGATTTTAAAACAGGGGTGGAATTTTGTCATTATAGGATGGTACACAAACTTCCAAAACACATTTATGTTCAAAACTTAAATTAATGGGTTAGTTCAACCAAAAATGAAATGTCATTAATATATAGATATTTTTGATGACATCAGAGAGCCATCTGTACCTCCATAGACAGCAACACAACTGAAATTATCAAAGCATACACACCAGTAAAACAGTCCATGTGACATCACTGGCTTAATTTTTTTGTGACGCTAGCAGAATACATTTTTTGTGCAAAGAAAACAAAATTAGCATATCATCAGCATACCATTCTTCTCCCCTAACTTACGTCTTCCACCATTTTAGAAAGTATCACAATGTAAGCATACACCTTCTACTAGGCGCCTGGATCATTTCAGTTGTTTTGCTGTCTATGGAGGGACAGATGGCTCTTTGATATCTTCAGAAATATCTTAATTTGTGTTCTGATGAAAGATGAAAGAAGGTCTTAGAACGGCATGAGGATGAGTAATTAATGACAGAATTATTTGGGTTGAACTAACCCTTTAAGCAAGGATGCATTAAATTGATCAAAAGTGACAAAGAATCTTAGAAATAAATGCTGTTCTAATGAAATTTTTAGTATTCAAAGAACGCTGAAAAAAAAGTATAATAGATAATAAATAAGAAACAGTTCTGAGCACTAAAGCGTTTTCTGTTTAAAAATCTGGAATACATGAGTGAGTAAATGATGACATTTACATTTATTTTGGTGAACTATCCCTTTAAGCATAAACCTAATCAGACAAGGCCCAGTTCAATTGCAGGACTATGAAATGGGAGGAAAATGGAATGTAAAATGTGACACAAACACTGCAATTAACTGAAAACTTATTTTTAACAACGAAAAAAAGACACATAAGATTTCTTGAAAGTGTGGTAAGCATACAGGCTACATTATTTTACTTCTGGGAGCAGAGACCTTTTCGCAAGGGATGATACCAAAGAAATTTTGTCAGTGAATCACAGACCGCAGCCAAGAAACAATATCTGTCTACTTTAACCATCAATGATGAGAAAACAGTGGAAAACAGCCCTCCGCACACCCCAAGCTTTAAAATATCTGCTCTTCTGCCATTATTTTGTGACTGTGTATGACATAGTTGTCCTTTCAAAGCTCCATAGTCATTTTTGCGGCAGCGGTTAAACATAAAAATGCTACATGCAGATTCTAGACGGTATTGTGTCCTGTGGGACAGCGTTTCCCGCTCGACCCCCTTGCTAGATGCAGATGTTGCCTAGATTACATTCTGATTACATCCATTGAACAGAATCGGCATGGGGTTTAATTGCAATCTCTGCAATTAAACCGCATTCAGGTGGACACATTCAAGTATGACTAAAGAGTGGGATAAATTGCATTTGTTGTTTTAATCATCTTTGATTTAACCCCGTTAGAGACTCTAGCATGTTAACGTCATGTGACCATTTTGAATACCACGTTATTTTAACTCATTCCTCATTTGAAAAAAACACAAGAATCAAAAGAAGAAAATGCGGCCAACTTTAAAAGGATTTAAAAGCAGAAATGTGAAGTTTATACACACTTAACAATATTTGTTGTTACTTGTGCGTTACTCGAGCTGTAAAACTGTTCACTAATCACATAAGGTTTATGGCGATCCGTTTGTCATGACCACAAAGCTGTAAAATGGAAAACTTTACGAGAAAAGGGTGATTTAGTGAGTAACTGTGGCTGTACAGTTTACAGATTGGCCCCATTTTTATAAAGAAAATAAGGGTCAAGAGGAAATCAAATTTGGTGGTAATCAGCATTATGGCACAAAGGCTGTCAATTGAGCTTTAACTTGTACCAAGCCCCAAACATTTCTTTAGGTGATCCCTGCTGGAAGATTGTCTGCACAAACACTGGCTGTGAGATAAGTAAATATGTGTGAAACATCTGCTCTCTCTCCGTTTGCTCTCATTCCCCTCGATCAGCTGATTTTATTCCTCCCAACTTATCTTCATCAACTATAGTTGCCATAGAGCCAACGACAAAGACACATAATTTGATTTCGCCTTTCTCAGCACAAGAGCAATAGCAGATGTTGTGCACACAGTCCCACACATAGCTTAAACAGCTTTCCAAAGTATAAAAGGATCGATCTAATCCTATAAAAATAACAGAAATGGGAAAAGGGCACAGATTAAGTAAGAGTAAGAATCTCATTCATGAAACTGCTCTTATGTGATTCCTGTGGTAGGCTGTTTAACTATCAGCCATCAGCGTTTCAAGTCGTCTAGTCCCACTCAGAGGTGCATATCTGCAGCCAACCCCCTCATTTCCATCTCAGTCTGACAGTCAGAGATCTATCCGAGGTGTACAGGACAAACAGTGCAGAGGCATCCTGCCGAGAATCCATTCATGAGACTACCCTGTGACTCATTATCAACATAAAGGAAGAAAATCATGGGGCACATTTACAGTCTGTCTCCCATAGAGGGAAGACCAGGGTTAGTTGTCACATGGAGATGCTGTATCTTAGTAACTATAAAGTTTGAATAAAGAGTCCAAATTCTTTTCCAGTCATTTTGTCTTGGTTCTAATAGATTTTCTTGTCTTGATTTCAAACACCTAAACTAAACAAAACAAACAAACAAAAAAAAACATTTTAGCTGAATAAAATAAGAAGTGTACAAAAAAAAGCAACTCTGAGATTTTAATCAAAAGAGTAAACAGCGTTCTAATAAAAAGTAATAAACAGCTTGTGTTCTTTTGCAGGGACAAGTTGTCACATTTGATTTATATTTTGCCATTTCATTCAGTTTTTTCATAAAATAAATACATTTTGAGAAATTATTTACAATTTTTTACACTTAAAATAAATGTAATACTAAAAGACACTATTAAATAATCAGTGACTTACCCAATCTAGTGTGATAACATGCCATTCTTGGGTTCAATGAACCTTGCTCCTTTAAAATAATGTTCAATATTTTTTGCCAACCAACATTTTAATGGATATACCTACACAAAACTACCTTTCAAATACGCAGGAAATATGCATATAAAGTAAAAAGTGTGACAACTAGCCCCATATCTGCTATTACAAAGCCTATAATGGAACTATTTTTATTTAATATAAAAAAACATTTCATGGGTTTAAAATAATTGTGCTTTTTTTTAGGAGTTTTGACCATATGAGTTTCATAAATAAAAAAAATTATATATATACACATATACATATATATATATATATATATACACAGACACACACACACATATGTGCCGTGCCCTCCAATAATATTGGCACCCTTACCTTCGGCTGTGAAAATAAATCTGCATTGTTTATCCTTTTGATCTTTCATTCCAAAAATTCATACAATCTAACATATCATTGAAGTAAAACAATTGAAAATAGGGAGAAATTCTTGTGATGATTTTTTTTTTTTTCTCCAATACTTATTGGCACCCCTAGAATGTTTATATTCCCATTCATATTCACAATTTTGAGCACTCCAGGGTGATTATGGACATAAAAATTATCCAGACATGGTTTCTTGTTTCACAGAAATATATATATAGGAGGGAAAACAAAGCCCAAATTCCCTTTATCATCAACACAATGAGAAAAGACTAATAATATATTTATGATGTGCAGCAAAAGATAATTGAGGTTCAACCAATTAGTGAAGTGGTTTTAAGAAAAGAGCTAGAGCAGTGAATATTACCATTTCAGTGAAATAATTAATAATTTCCAATAAACATAAAATGTTCCGAAGCTGCCTGGAAGAGGATGCGTGTCTCTATTATCCTAATACATGGGGAGGAGTAGAGTTTTAGTGGCTAAAGACTGCTGGAGAATTGCAGAAAATAGTTGAGTCTCATAGTCAGAAAACCTTCAAAAAATTGTTGACTTCTGTTGTTCAGGAGGGTTTAAGAAAAATTCTCCTCACTCATCCGAAAACAATCTCCAGCATGTTCAGTTGACAGGACTGGAACTAAAAATGGGACTGGCTTCTATGATCAGATGAAACTAAAAAAATAGCTTTTTAGCAGCAAACACTCAAGATGGGTTTGGTGAACACAGGGTCTTCCACTGGGACAACAACCCAAAACAAATATCAAAATAAACACAATAATTAGTCACTGAGCAAAAAATGAAGCCTTTTGCCATGGCTGTCCCAGTCCTCTGACCTGAACCCTGCAGAGAATGAGTGAGGTGAACTAAAGAGGAGAAGCACCATCATGGAGCTGGTTTCTGAAGGATCTGAAGATATTCAGCATCACGAAATGGGCTCTTTTCTCTTATCAGGTGTTCTCAAAACTCTTCAGGCATTACAGGAGAAAACTCAGAGCTGTTATCTTGGGAAAAATACATAGCGATAATTGGGTGTAACAACATGTATTGGAGAAAAACATTCATTTCATCACAAGAATTTCCCTATTTTCAATTGTTGTACTTCAATGATAGGTTAGAATTGTGTTATTTTTTTTTAATAAAAGATCAAAGGATAAACAATGCAGATTTATTTTCACAGCCACCTCAGATTTACCAAGGGTGCCAATATTAGTGGAGGGCACTGTATGTATATTTATTTATTTTTGGCCAGACTGATGGAAAAAAAACAATATTAGAATCCATAAAGAAATAGATTAACTATAGATTAACAAAAAAATATTACGAGGCTGAATTACAACTACAAAACTCCAGCTGTTCACAACTTAGATTGGCTCAACTGTTTCAATACAATAAAATTTGACACAGAAACATTGACATAGATATGGTGGCTCTGGTGGTCAGTGTGTCTGGGAGGGACTCTATCACTGTGCAGGCATATGGGGGGCATGGAGTCTGCAGGGCTGGATTTAGACCCTAGAAGGCTCTTCTCGTGTCAATGATAACACTTCTGGTTTCCCCTGTTGGCTGCATGTTTACTTAACTCAGGGGTGCTTCACAGCAAGAGCCCCAATGCTCCATGTGGGGGCCGACTAGGACGGGGCAAGATCTGAGGATGACTTGACACCTCTTGTAAATGGAACTTCCCTCATTACAGTCAGATGATAATCAAAAGGGTTAATGAGCTTTAATCCAAAATTGCTTAATGAATATTCCTATTCCATGGCTTTGAAATGCTCTATTGTAAGTAATGAGGTCCTAATAGTTTAAGATGATTTTTTTAAACATTTTGTTTTTTACAAATGAAATCTAGAAGACACAATGCTGGTTAATAGCACATTCAGAAAACGAAGAGATCATTCTGGTGACCCACTTCAGTAAGATCACTTCATTCCTCACGAGCTCTGCACCTTAAAAAAGTTATATTGTTTCTATGCAAACTAAACCAGAATATTACCATCGCAAAGCAAATCCATCTGCTGTTATTCAGAAAACATACGGCTGGTCTATAAACCATAGAACTAAACACACCAACGCTTTAAACAATTCTGATGGCTTTCTTAAAATGTGTAAATTATATATACGTTTAGAAATGTTGAAAATGTATTATTTATGGAGTGGACTATGCTGTAATATTTTTAACTTTGTAAATAAAAGATTGGTGGAGTACTTTTTACAAGAAAAATACTATTTCAGTTTATCTACAATCAAAACATTTTATTCAGCATACTTGCAATTAATTTTTTTTTTAACTGGCATTTTTTGAGTAAAATTTTTGATACACCTTTTTTTAATAAAAAATACTACACAACACTATATATACATCCTTATCAAACTGATTATAATAGTTAAAAGATTATACTGGATGTTATGGCCCAAACTGTTTACAAGACACAATTAGGATTGATTTACAAGCACAAAAAGCATACAAACAAACTAGACTAGGCTAGAGAAACAAAGCAGGCTATATCAGATGCTGCCTGAGCATTTAGAAAGTGATATAAATATAGGGCTCCTGATCTGATGAGGCCATAGAATTAAAGTGACAACTATAGAACTTCCTGCTTCCATCTCTCGTTATCCATTGGCCAACTGGGAATGTGCCTGCAGAATCTCAGGGTGGGTGTGAACTCTCCCACCGGTGGCACCTTGTAAAATGACATCTGCATTCACCTCCGGGCTTTTGAAGGGAAGAAAGCTGAGCACTCAAAGACTTTAAAAGGCATTAAAAAGTTAGTTTAAACACACAGTAACTAAAACTTAGAATGAGAGTAAGAAAATAGAGACAACATTTGAAAGCTTCAAAGTAACATCTATGTTTATTCCTATTTTTCCAGATTTTATAAAATGAGATATACAAGCTAAGTTAAGTTTGAACCAAAAAGGCCAAAACAGAAGTCAGTCTGACATCAAATCTGGACTGCCCCGTCACTTACTAAAGTGTCAGTGTAATTGAGTGTGAGTGTGATTAAATGCATGCCAGCACTTGTACCCCTCACTAGACTGGCACACATGGGTCACTGAGCAGCAGGTTTGACCCGGTGAGCTGGGTCTGTTTAGAGTCCTGTTACACGAGAACTCAGCCCTCTCCTCTGTAGCTTCATTACAGGACAAAAGTCTAGCGCGGCATAGTTATATCCTTGGAAACTGAGAACACATCTGTGTCCTGTTATACAAACTAATACACCCCCTCCCCATCAACGTCACCCCACTCTGATTTAACTGGAAGGCTTGGTGGAAAGTTCTGGCCCAATATAAAACTAATTGTTCGCTCTCCCTTTTTCACTTGCTCTCTGTTTCCTGTTAGAAGCAAGATGAAACAATAACACTGATATATTTATTTATTTATTTAAATTACGTTTTGCCCGACTATTTGTTTATTTTGATAATTCAAAGGATGCAATTTATTAATTTGCAAAAACAGTCATTATAAACACAAGCTGCTAATCAGTATTCACGTAAACTGGACTATTTTAGTCTATAGAACTTGGAGAAGCCAGCGGTCTGCATCTGTTTAACTTTAGTCATGGTAAGCTCTGTGAATAATCTGGTGGGTTCTGTGGCTGAATTTGAGAAAATAAAGAAATATACAATAATAAAACTTTGAAAAGACAATGTAAATAGATAAAGACTTGAGAAATGTAAAGGTCAATGACGTGACTAATCTAGCTAGTAAAACACATTAAGAAATGCAATGCATATGAACGGCTGTCCTTTTAGGGTGAATATGTTTCCAATTTCTTAATTTTTTTTGTATTTGTGAGGTTTACATAAAAATGTCTAGACAGTGTAAAGCAGAGGCTGTTAAAAAAAGTCTATTAAAAAAAAGAAATTATTTTTTTCTTTTTAATTGGCATAACTAATGTGACAATGTTTTATCTTCCTGGAAAAATAAGCACAGAAGCAATACTGCGTAAAAATATTATTAAATATCACTTGTGATGTTAAATCAGCATTTCCTTGAGATGTTATAAACGTCTGAAATGTTTTGAACTATGTTTATAAAACGCTTTATAAATGTACGCTCAATATTCACCACCAAACTCCAAATATAACATAAGCCATGAATAAAAAAAACAGTTCCACTAAAAAAAATGAGCATTATAATTTGGCGTCTGAAATGTAATAGAGGCTATCTGATGTGCCAATAGCTGACAAATCATCGTGGGAACACCCACTTTCCCTTTTGAAGGTGGGGGATCCGTGAGGGCGTCTGGAGTAGAGCCCGTGCGCGGATTTAACTCAGAGACGCGGTTGGTGCTGTCACAGTTGCTCCTGGATTCTACATTGCGCGGATCTCTTCTTCACGCTGCGAACATGGATGTGAAAGTGATCGTAATATTCGCTCTGATGGCGGTCGTCATTCACGCACCGATTTCAAATGGTGAGCTACTGTTTAACAGATACCTTGCAAATGTTCACATTATTTTTGCACTGTGCATAAAGTCTAATTGCATGTTTGTACGCTATTTTGCAATCGGTTTATTAAAACATTCAACGCAAACTCGCAAACTTCAAAAGTATTATATTTTAAGTATTATTTTTACAACGTGCACCTGTGTAAAAAAGGACGCGTATTTCATTGCATTTACATTTAAATTGGGTTTTTTAAAGTAAAAAAAATTGATTGCTTTTTCTAAAACTCGTAGAAAACGTAGGTCAATAACACCAATTTATCTCTATATTTTAATGTAATAAAATATGTCATTAATAATTTTACACATATTCGGGATTGCAAACTGACTCAGATGCGGTCAGGAGAACAGAGAAGCCACTGGCACGGCGTTGATTAATGTGTGTATTTGTCGCCCTCTTTGTTTTCTCTTAATTACCCACAAATTAGAGGATAAAACAGAACCGCAGAGATAGCGCCAGTCTTTACTTCAATCGAGTCAGTGCGCGCGGCCTTAACTATGGCTTGCGCGTTTACATAACAATAAGAATAGATTACCAGAGATGTCATTAGCATTTTACAAGTGGACTAACGTGGCTAGAGCTCCGTTATGTCGCAGGTACTTCACACCTTTGCCCTCTTGTGAGTGGGCAATGTCCGTTAAAGTATTTGCGTACGTGAGCTGCGCGGTCTTCACATACAATGTAAAGCCGCTCGAGCTGTGAAGTCTCTGCTTCCTTGAGTGTGTAACAGGTCTGAGCCGAATGGAACAATAATCCCCGCGCTGCCATACAACTCGCTCGCTTTAATGTGCAAAAATGTGAAAACTTTTAAACTTTTTAAAAAAGTTTACTGTACGCGCCCGCTCCAATTCATGTAGCCATTTTATCTGCATTTAGTTCATTTAAAAATAAAGTGTCACCGCACTAAGAATTTTTCATCAAATGTACTGACTTGAATTGCTTTATAAATGCACACTGCAAATGTTTAAGCATATATCATATATATATATATATATATATATATATATATATATATATATATATATATTCTAAAATGTAAAAATACTTTCAGCATTATTACTCTTCAGTTTAACATGATCCTTTAGAAATCGTTTTAGTATGCTGGTTTGCTGCATTACTTTTATTAAATATTATACTTTTTATAATATTGAAAATAGTTGAGAGCAGCCATACATTTAGAACAGCATTTATTTTAAAAATAAATATTATCAGTGTAATTATAAATTAGAATGTTTCAATGTTTTTAATAGTTAGTATCTCATTTTAATTATTATTATAATTAGAATTAGAATTCATCATTATTGGTCAGTATTAGATATTCAGTTGTGCATATTAATTTCTCTAATTTTTAGATTTAAATGACCTTTGCTGTCATCTAATGAAACAACACTGCTAAATGTATAAAATCTCAAAATATCCAAATTAATTTTTATGCTGTGCATTATAATATTGTGCCACCTTATTAATATTAATTGACATACTTGATTAGAGTTAGGATTAGGATTTGGTTACAGGTTAGAATATTGGTACATCTACACGACAAAATATAGAAAGTATAGCAACCTTGTTTTAAAAACTCTTTGTCTCACCAGTGATCTGTTGTTTTTCAGAGAGGGCACTAACCTTGAGATCCAGGTGGACATTGAAACGAAACCAAGCCATCTGTGTCTAGCCACCGAAGAGGATCTGGCTCCGCCTACTGCCACCATGGCCCCCGGCCAGGGGGAGGAGCCTCAGGACTGCAGCTCCCGCAGAAGCGGGGTTATCATGGATTCCCCTCTGGGCCTGTCACCAGGGATGTCACTCAGGGAGGGTCTCCGAGACGTCACCCTCGCTCAGCCGGAAAGCATCCGCAGCGACCTAGAGATGTCTGACACGCAGTCAGACGACATCGCAGAGCTGACGTCCGACGACTGCGACTCGCCCCGCCCCAAGAGCTGCCACGCCGCCCCCCCTCCGCAGACCACCTGCAGAGCTTTGAACCCCACCGACAGCCTGCACTGTCCCGATAATGTCGTTCTGTACGTGTGAGAGAGACTCTCGACATTGCACAAAGCCAACCGTTTCTGAGCTTTCGACGCTTTAACTGTTTATTTGCTGCTTTTTATAATTATTAAAACACCTTAATGGCATCCTGACAGCTCATGGAACTGAACTCATCGCTCTGCTCGCCTGTCCCGTCTGGTTATTGCAGGCACGGACAGGTCCTCTACCTCTTCAGAAATTCATGCTGTTATTCATCGGTTGGTGTTTACTTCTCGATGCGGATATGCCTTGAGCAAAAAAAAAAAAAAAAGCGCTGAATCGGTACAATTGCGACCAGAAGAATTTCCATAGAAACAAACAAACAAACAAACAATGTGAAATGTCGCCAAGTACTTGTATGGCTTTCGAGTGGCTTGTATATTGAGGACTCGTTGCAGTATTGTTTGTATGTTTGTTTTAAATCGACCCAGAAATTGTATGATTTGCCGCATGCTAGTATTGTTTTGGTCGCGCTGGACCGGTTTGCACAGAACACACACAGTTAAGATTGAGTAAGGTTGGTGCGATGGGAAACTGATCCGAATTTCACTAGCAGACAGTTTGACTTGAATTACTGACTGCCTGCCTTACAGACAGAGCACATGCACTCCGATCCCTTACACTGTCTGTGACTCACTGACAACACTGTTTGTGCCCTCTTGAGCTGAGACGTAAGAGATGGATGTATGTGTGGATGTTTACCAGTGTTGGTTTTATTGCTGGGTATTAAAATCATATAGTATCAACTGCCATTCACATGCATGTCTGTTGTTGTTGTTGTTAATATTATTTAATTCTGGTTTCTGGCCTCTTTTCTCTCTTTTCTCTAAGCACACGGCTTTTCAATTTTGCGCAATTGTAGTTTTTTTTGTTAATTTTCCCGCTAGCTGGATGGATGGAGAGAAAGATGGGTTGGGTGGATGAGCACTCCTGCACTTTATCCCACTATTTATCATTGTTCTACATTGTAGGCTTATATTTATGCACTTCCTTTTTTCTTTCGGAGCTTCTCTGGGAAACATTTGGATGATGTTGTCATGATTTTGTTATTTAATTTTGGATGCGATTGTTTTGCATTCTTAACATGCTATGCTTTTCTGAATCTCATAATTTTACTGCAGAAAGAGAATCCTCAGTTTTTACATGTAATGATGGATTGGCTTTGTCTTGTAATCACACAAGGATTTGTGTTTGTCACATCTTTTGTTGTTTTGGGGGTTTTTTTGGTTGTGTGAAGATGCTTTCATATTTTCAGGTTTATCAGCAGATTGTGAAAACTACTTGATAAATTTGAACTTTAAACAGGTTATGGTGAAATGAGTGTTAACTAAATTCAATTACATAAGCAATATGCTGAAAAGTTAAATTTGGCATTGTTTTGTACATCCCCACAAAGAACTGAACTGGCTGTGAGTGTTTGAATCAACATGAAAATAAACATTTCCTCCTTTGTGGCAAGTTTGACTTATTTATTCAGCTCTTTTATTTGCGCGTATGCTGATTGACCTTTATAGATTTCTATATAATATATAAATACACATTATATTAAATATACTGTATTGTTTACTACTTTATAGTTCAAGCTTGAAATCCAAAACACAACACTAAGAAGACCCTCATGTTCAGTAAAGACTGAAAGAATGGTTGTAATATTCATCAGAAAAATGATATATTACTAAAATCAACTGTATATACTGTAATTCAAAGATATTTGCACCAATGGTATTCTGTTATTGTGAAAATCTCACATCAACCGTTTTTATTTTTTTATCTGGAATAAAATGAAAAATATTAGATGAAAAAAAAATTACAGTAAAATAAGAAACTCCATAAATGAATAAACACGACAAAGAATAAACTAAACTACTTAAAATGACTAAACTATTAAAACTACTAACTGCTAAAAAATGAAAACACCTAAAAGCTAACCCAAACAATAGCACATGAATTATATTTATTATTATATAAATGTCACAAAAATTACACTGGTTCGGTCTTCGATTCAAAAAGCAAAAATGTGCTAACACTGCCCCCTACCGTGAGTGCGAGACATCGAAATCAGAATGTTTGCGGCAGTTGGCGCAAAACAAGACTGCTTTACGGCAGCTGAGAGGTCGTGCGTGAACTGTGGGCCTGAGGAAGGTTAAAGTGACTCTGAACCGAACGGTTAGTGCTTGTATTTACAATTTGAGAGCTTTTATATCATTCGTGTCCCGTTTATAAATGTACCAGCGCGAATGTAAACCTTTCGTTGCCATTTACATGCATTGCGTTAGAATACGTTAAATCAATTGTGTCGCTATCGTGCCTTGGCGTTAAGCTAACTGTTATCCAGTTAGCCAGCAGCAGGAGTACGATTATTTTGCACTTGAACTTGTGTTATTTTGCAGTCGTGATGTAAAATAAACAAGCCTGCAAATGTAACACGTGGTTCTAAATGACCTGACAGATCGCTTTTTTACTGCCAGCTAACTTTAATGAATATAACGTAAGTTACACTATCACAATCGCCCTTTCACTAATGAAGGCTTTAAACATGTTTTAAATTGGAGCAGTTAAGTAACTTAAATTAGGTTATGGCATTAAATGTTCCATGTAAAATAAAAAAAATACAATAAGAAGTATCTGAACTTCTTTTAATCCAAATAAATATAGCAAATGAACAGAAGCTGAACAATTTTATACTCTTTCTACAAACTTTTAGCCCATTCGCAGATGGCTAATCATAAATGATCGATTATTTGGATTAAGTTTTTAAATACATTTTTCAGAAAACACGACTTCTTGTCTCATGTCATTTCAAGTAAATGTATCTTGGTTTAATGAACTTTAGACATTTGCACAAGGGGGAAAAAAAATTAAGAACACCAATTACTTTGTCTTGAAAAGGTCTTTAAAAATATTAAATTTACCTTCATAAAACTACATGGCTATAATATTTGTATGAATAATTTAGGCACGTCCACTGTCAGCAACACTGTCAAAATGACACCAGTCGATAAGTTCCACAAGTTTTAGAGATATTAAATAGTTGTGTATGACCACTTTGCTTTATTCGCTTTATTTTAAAGTTATAGCAATTTATAAATCATGAGGCGTAATTTAATATAAAAATGAATAGCTGCTTTGTTCAGTGTTCTTAAGCTTGATTGAATTATTAAACACTTTTTTCAGTTCCAAGAATCATGCCGTTCATCGACCTCCAGTCATGGCTGGGTATTAATGTGGACAAGTGGTTCTTGGCTCAGAGCGACAAACAACCACACATGTGGGCCGCTCGCTGCCATGCCTTTGAGAAGGATTGGATAGAGTGTGCCAACGGCATCGGCCTGACCCGGGCCAAAAAGGAATGCACAGTAGAGCTGGAAGACTTCCACGAGTGCCTGTTCCACCATAAGATTGTAGGCACATTCAGAAATATTCAAGCATTGTATTTAAGGTACTTTACATTGCTAACACTATTATCACTACTTACAGCTAAAGCGCTTATATGATGTCCGTACGCAGAAGAAGAAGATGATTAAAGAAGGAACTTACACACCCCCTCCACACCAGACAGACAACGAGGAGGCCAGGCCCTAAATCCAGCCCTATACAATCACTCTCAACGCAACTGTTGCTTCCTCACTTATGTATTATAATGTTATTGCTGCATCAACATTTTTTCATGTTCAAGAAATAAATATAATGATTCTGTGTAAGTGGTGTTATTTTGTTTAGTGTAAATATGCAATATACCTTTTAAAGGGACAGTTCATTTGTCATTACTATATATATATATATATATATATATATATATATATAGTTTTGTAGTGAATAGTCCCATGAATAACATGCGGGTGCATAAGTAATGATTTATTTATTAATTTAAAAGCTTGAACTGATTTGAGCTTGAATGAGACCATGAGATAAACATCTGGTTATTTGTAACATTTTGCACGGTATATTCAATCTAGTTTTTAAACTGAATGCAACTGTCTTTAAGTGGTTTGGTTAAGCTTCCCACGGGACGGCTTCCAGCTGAAAGCTTAATATGAGTACATCAATCCATTTGACGTCCCAATCACTTTAACAAGCCAGGATTAGTTATTTGGAAGGTTGGTCAGTGGGTGGCAGTAACAAACCAGCATTTTTGAGCTTTGATTAACTTGAACTGTTGATTTAAAACTAATAAATAAAGCATCGCATAAGAAACAGCACAACGGGGAAATTACTTTTATACTGCCGAGACTTTTTTTTTTGCACAAAAATAGATAAGTATGGCTCATAAACTGCTTGAATAATTGAATGAATATGGTTCATAAAGTGCTACATCCTTATGCTGAGATGCTAGAACAGCTCTGTCTGAGTAAAGTCCGAATCTAAAGTCGAGTGCACGAGAGGAATGAAGACATGCAGACCGTCACATGGGTTCAGTTTAGCCTGTTCAGTGTCAAAGCTGGCTCTAAACAAACTGACGTCATTTTAGATATTGTTTGTCTTCACGTGATAATCTCGTGAATAACAATTTGGGAAAGAATGTCCACAGGACGTCCAGTGGGGTTTTTTAGCGGGTTTGTATGATCAGTCCACCAGCAGCAGTTAATCCTTCACCGTCACCGAATTCCGATGCAGCTCAATGAGGATAGACAGATTCATTATGGATTCAACTTTTATTCGTTTTATGGGTAACTACAAAACAAAAATAAATAAATAAATATCTTGGAAAAGCCTGTGTTGGCCACATTTTTTCACAGAATAGGCCTGTTAACTGGTTTGCTGGTCTCGCAGGCTGCTCGGTCTCCCAGTGTAAAAAAAAAAAACCCTTTAAAACCAGTACAGACCATCTGGTAAAAAAAAGTTTGTGCATCCTAGTGTTGCGATAACAAGATTTACCTTTCCATATATTGAATTTCAGACTGAAATTAGATTATTAAATTTAACTGATAGGAATTTTGATTGAATTTGATTATTCTTGTGTAATTTTTGTGCAGTGCTCCTAATGAAGCATTATTAAAACCATCATCATCATTAAAGAGGGCTGGGCTTAAGGGTGGATGAGAAAGGAGAGAGTGAGGAAGAGGAGGAGGAGGGGGCCGGAGAAAGAGAGAGCGGGAGAGAAGGAGGGATATGAAAGGAGGGGAATAGACAGCCATTACCGAATCACAGTCTCCATACTGGTCCTCTGTATACCGGGTCGGTGCAAAACGGACCGAGAATCAGTGTTTCTGTGGCCGGCTTAGACGCGTGTTTGCCAGGATTGAGAGCCAGCGCATCCCCGCCTCTGTCACCCTGCGCGCGGTAACGGGCACTGCCGTGATACGGTAAGGTCCAAATGTCCGTCATTCTGTCCGTCAGCTTCGGGCTGTATGTCTAATAATCATCGTTTTTTCTTAAACACGTGTGTCACCATTTTAGCTTCTAGTGTTTGTTAGAATGTTAACGTTTGAATACTCAACGCTTAAGCATCATGTAAAATCCTAGATTTCCTGCCAGCATCCTCATTTCCATTTAATAATCGGGCATCGGAAGTGCTTCTCTCTACAGGGAGCGAGCAGAGGTGTTAATTTCTGACGTTACTTAATTACAAAAAGATAATGTTTTATTCATCTCACGCCCGCATGAATGGGTCTTTATGGACGGCCCGTTATTCGGTGTGTTTGGACAAAGAAGCTCTGCACACCTCTGTGCTCACTCTCCTCGGTTTCCGCCACATTACGATCCAGCTATGTCTAATGTGTGTGTGAACGAATCGTCCGTTGGATTCGGATCTTTCGGTGGTTCTGTTGAGCCGGTCCACATAGCCCGGGTTCATTAATTGGACTGAATC
The DNA here is from genome assembly GCA_034779775.1 of Enteromius afrohamiltoni. NCBI lineage: Eukaryota > Metazoa > Chordata > Actinopteri > Cypriniformes > Cyprinidae > Enteromius > Enteromius afrohamiltoni. The sequence goes on along the minus strand of JAUYWG010000056.1, from coordinate 8,772,325 downwards.
GGTTGTCGAATCAACAACATACTGAAATGTTACAAGTAAAACGTATATTATTAGAGTTTTGTTTTTAATAAATCGCATTTAATGAAATGACGATGTAAGATTAACTTTAGTATTGCACATGCAGATTTTTTCTTTAGATAAAACAGACCAGTTTGTGAGCTAAACACAGAAAATAGAAGAATAATTACGGCGTGACGTAAAGAACAGCTACATTCGATTCATTTAAATAAACTGTTCGAAAGAACCGATTCGCGGAAGGAGTCGGATTTTCCATCACTTTGCAGAAGCTGGGTACGTGTTGAAAGAAGGGGCGTTCCTAGGGAAATATTTATGGATCTATGCACATGTCTTTCCCTTCATAAATGGTGAATATTCATTCATGTCTTCGAGAGACTAACAAAGGCTTGTGCTCAGTGTGTTTACATAATCACAACCGTTCCTGGGCTAAAATAGTAGCCTACCGAAGGTTGAGTGGGTAAAAGCGATTTCTAACATCATCCACAGATGGTTTCCTGCCCTGTGCTCCTGTAGAGAGATGCACATACACCATGTTTGACTGCTATGTGAGTGTAACCATTCTGCTCATTTCAGTTTCAAACATCCCAAAAAGATAAATTTAGATGCATTGAAACTATGAAGTCTCATTTTAAAAACTACCTCACAGTTTGCAACAGGTTAAGTCTAAATAATAATAAATGACATAAATGTTAGAAATCACAACTGAAAGATGGAAAGTCAGGACATTGCAACTACAACATCAAAGCTGCAGAAAAGTGTTTATAAGCACTGCTAATGTTGCCAATTTCTTCATTTACATCACATTCAAGCATTGTCTGTATATGAGTTTTATATCTCGAGGTTCTTGACAGTTAGAGGCCTCGGGCACTGGCCCCATTGGCCTGGTATGTAATCCATCCTTGATCTGATCAAATGGGGCTTATTGTAGCTACTGCCCTTTGGCAAACATGCAAAACCTCAAAAATAGGACAAATAGTGTGTGTGATTGCAGCATGTCTTGTGATTTCTCCAGCACTAATTGAATCCGATCAAACATTTTTGGCATTAATAAAAAAAAATGCTATCCTTGCAAGCATGGTTGCCTATTTTAGCATTTTATCTTTATGTACCCTGGTCGGATTTGTTGAAATAGATCAGTGGTTTTTAACTGGTGGGTTTCGATCAAAAAATATATTGTGGACAAAATGAAAGTAACATAATTCAACTAAGTGTAATAACGACAACCTAGACTACATTAAATATGGATTCACAACAAAATTAATGCATTTCAATGATTACTTTAATCCTCCTGTTATGTTTCAGTCATATATATATTTTCTGCCGTTTACCAGCCTACAAAAATGTGCTTATAATTTTTTTTTTGGTATGCTATATTAACATCACATTTTGTTTTACATTTTATCACCTTGTTTTGTTTTTAATTGGCAGAGGTTTTTGTATTAACCGGGATATTGTGCACAGATTAAATATCATATTTCCCATAGAACTAATACCTAAATGCCCACAGTGCTCTGAATAATGCAAAGCCATAACCTCCATAACCCTTCTATGCGTCTATGTGTCAGTGTTACTCACAGCAGATGCTTCTATATCCTCATGGTTGAATGCGCATGAACACATCTTTGCACACATTGTCTAAACACAGCAAGAGAACAAATGCCACCAGCCTCTGTTCCACAAACTTATAATTTCTCTCGAAGGGAAATGGAGCAGTGGTGCAATACTAAGGCTGTTCTGGGACGTGCTTGGCGAACGTTGTGGGAAGCCAGACTCTTTGTGCAAATGCAGACCCAGTTGCACAGAGACTTTAAATCAACACAACAGCACTCTGTCAGTGCAATGGGTACATTCAGCTGTTGCAAACTTACTTAGTGTGAGTGTGGTGGAAAGAAAGAAACGAGAGATGAAATAATGTAAAAGAGAGCAGTAGTTTTCTCCCTTTTCCTTCACAGGCATAATGACATAGCAAGGTTTTGAAAACAGCATTGCCTCTATTTATATCTGTTGGCTGCCACTGAACCACCATGCTGTCAGGCAGCAGCGGGATGGCAAAGAGATCTAGCTTCAGCAACATGGTTTTGAGTGAACTTAGTCCTGCTTTCGAGAAACAGTAAAGGAAATATCTTTCTAATAGAAATGGTTTCCAGGACAGATTTGTTTCCATCAACATTACATTAATGCATTTTACAGACACTTTTTCATCCAAAGCAACTCACACTTTATTAATACAACATACAAATATAAAATTTTGTAAACTAATCAAAAACTAATCAAACTAATGACCCTACAGTTTGAGCTAACAACATGCTTGATGATACAGATGTCACATTTTTAGTATGAACTAACACAAACGGCAAGAAACAAATAATTGAAAGAAAAGAAAAAAAGCATGAATACATAAATATAACTCAAAAAGTGTGTGTGTGTGGGGGTGTTCAGGGGGAACGCAACCATCAAGTGCATGACTAATCACATCCAAAATAAATGTACTGTATGTGTGTGTACTGTGTATATTTATATTGTATATATATATATATATATATATATAAAGACACACACATACAGTAGATATTTAGAAAATATTTACGTTTATTTTTCTATTCTTAAAATGTATATAATTTAAAAATATATTTAATATATAAATATAATGTATTTTATAAATTTTTATGTATATACATGCATGTTTTTGAATTAATATATACACAATTAATATATACAGTTCACACTAGGGCCGTGCAATCAATCGCAATCGCAAAAAAAAATCGCAATTTACGAACCATGCAATTTCTAAATCGCATAAGGCTGCAATTTCTATTAATTTATTTAGATTTTTATTCAGAATTTTTTATTCAGAGACGGCACAAAGAAATTACACTTATTATGCACTCAATACATAATTAATTTAGAATGTATGTATGAAGCTTGTTTGAAAAAGCAAAAACAGTTGCCAAAATTGCAAATAAATTCGCAATCGCAATATTTGTTAAAAAAATCGCAATATGATTATTTTGTCCGTATTGCACAGCCCTTGCACAAAGGAGTTGCTTTGTACACACACATATATTGTACACACAAACCTTTTTATTTTGGATGCGAATCATGATTAATTGTTTGGCAGAACAAAAATATATATATTTTTAAGGGATTAGAGGATAATTTTGATAGAAGTGTTTTTCCAATGTTGTGGCTAAGTATAAAAAATTCATGAAAATGAATTCAAGAAAGATGTTGTCAAATATTTATGGTAACACCAAAAGCATTGCCTTGGGGAAAAAATGTGTGAACCCCCTTCCCCCTAACTTAATTCATAGGCTATACCATAGAAGGACGACATTCTCGGCTGTCCCCCCGACAACGACCCTGGTTCCACCACATTTCTAAAGTTAGTAAATTTAAAGTATTTGTTGAAAATGCTATAAAAGCTTTTAAAAACCACATGACACCAATGCAAATACAGAACTAATAATTACAAGAATTTGATGTGCATTTTACACTACATCTTCAAAAAAAAGTGTATATATATTTTTAGATATTCCAATATTTTAATTAATTAATTAATTAATTATATATCACACACACACACACACGTCTATCAATATACATATATACATAATAAATATTTTAAATATAAACAATATGTAAATACTGTCTTAGAGAAGCCATAGCTCTTCAAGCAAGCCTTTCATGAATGACTTAATTAAATTGGACCGAGGAGCACATCTCCAGACAGCTTTCACTGAGCTCACTTGTATTGATGAGTTCAGCTGGTGTGGAGTAATGTGACGGACAGGAACCTACTCTAGTCCCCTTGGGCCCCATTCCTTCCAGCTGATCACAGAGGAATGCACATCAGTGAGGTCTGGCCCGGCCAAATGCAATGTCCAATACTGATCAGGACTTTTTTTAAAAGTACCATGACTGAAAGAAAGTTCGATTCTCCTGCCACTTTTCCTTCTCATCATCATTGCTGAAGTGAGTCAGCGCTGTTCACCTGATCTCTAGAAGCATCTGTCGTCATCTCTTTTACTTTCATTTCATTGCAGAGTGTTCAGCTGATCATTTTCTCACAAATCCAGCCTTATTTTTCTACTCATGTTCTCTGGTATACAGTAGTAGTACATTGCGCTGTGGGTGATGAATTATACATCCTGACCTTATTTCTGTTTCCCTTTTTACCCTGCCACCCCTCATATACCTCCTCCCAGCCCTCTGGTGAGATGTCTTCCTCAGATGAGGAGAGTCTGAGCGAACGTTCGTGTGTGAGCGAGCGTTCGTTCCGCAGCGAGAGGTCTGGGGGCTCTCTCTCGCCCTGCGCCCACAGCACAGCCGGACCCAAAGGGGATACTCTGCCATGGAACCTATCCAAACATGAGAGACGCAAGCGCAAGAGCCAGGACTCAGTGTTGGACCCCGCAGAGAGGGCAGTTGTTCGAGTCGCAGGTAAGAAATTGTTCAGAAAAAGTTTTTTAGTAGGGATAATTCACCCAAAAATGAAAAGAAATGAGTAACTAACCCTGATGTCATTTCAAAGTGCGCTCTCTTTCTTCTAAAGAACACAAAAGAAGTTGCTTCTGTCCATATAATCAAAGGCAATGGTATCCAAAACAAGAAAGCACCACATTGACTTGTATTTGCTTTGAGCAAAATAATGAAATCACGTTAAATCAAATCTATAAATTAGACTTACAAGCAAGAGGCCCTTGTTTTGTGTGTCCTGTGTTGGTGATTTGATTTGAAGCAGTCTGGAAGTTGACTAAAGTTGGAAAGGACAGATACTGTATAACATCAGTGTTTTGGGATTCAGCAGTGATACATACAGCTGCATGTGGATCAAGTTCTGTAAAATAAACTGTGATTGGGCTGGTGTGGGAGCGGAGAGGCCAAATGTTGGGAGCCGAACTGTTTTGACACTCTTTTTAGACAGGCTGGCTGTTGCTCTGGCTTTTCCTGCTGATTTCATTACTCCTGACAGACCGTGTCTGTGTTGCTGAACTAAACAGTTGTGAATACAGAGACAAAACTGGCTAAATGGAAAGAGGTTCAGTGGCTTTTTTGTCACTTGGTATATATGCGATCAAAAGTGTGAGAAAACACTAGTCACTGTTTACTTGGTTCACAAAAACAGATACAAGGATATTCAAGGCACATCTGGAATGCTTTGCAGACTGTCACGCTACGGCCTTGACAGAGTTTTCCTTGCCAACCCTAACCTCACTTTTTTATGACCATGTGTCGAGCTTGTGTCCCTCTAGATTTGCCTATGTCAGACGTGATCTGTGTTTGTTCCGTCAATGTTTTCTTGGTCTGGAAAGCTCGCTTGTTGTTATAGGATAATGCTGGAGGATTATTTTCGTTATTTTTTTAATTTATCCAAAAATACAGATACATTAAAAATAGAGCTTTTAATCAATTAAAAAAACCTGAATAATTACACTTTACTTCCAAAATTAAAGTTTTTAAACATACTTTCATATCGCAATAATTTCACAAAAAATCTTCTAATTAATGTAGAAACAACATTGTATATTTTTAATATTTGCATAATGGGTATTTAAAGCTGGGTATTAATACCAATACTACGGTCTATAGGATTTTTCCCCTTAATGTTTAACCAAGTCTTTTAGCATTACAGTGTAATTAAAAGTTATTTATTCGATTTTAAAACAAGGTTTATAAGACTTATTTAAGTAAACTCAAAACAATCTTCACATAAACCTATTACAATAAATGTGATATTTACCCGTGCCCTTCATAAAATATATAATGAAATACTAAACACTAAATTAATATAGGCCTGATTTCACAAACAGGGCTTAGCTTAAGCTAAGACTATGCATTAGTTAAATTAAGATATTTAAGCAACTTTTATAAAAATGCCTTATAAGAAAATATTACAGGTGTGGCACTGACATGTTTTAAGATATGTCGGAGCAACATATTTTCATCTGAGACAGCTCAAACATGCAATTTAGTCTAGCTTAAGCCTTGTCTGTGAAACTGGGGGATAGTGTATTAATATATTTAATTCTAAATTAAATATAGATTAATCCTTAAAGCTACAAAAGTTATTGATTTCCTTTTTTTAATACCTGCTGCTGACATTAAATATTTTTTTACATGGTTGAATTGGAAAAATTCTAACCTGCGTCAACTTGCTAATTTTGACATAATTTTTATATTTCAAGTAAAATATAAGAAAAGTTAAATTTGAAATTATATGAATCAAGGTTAATAGCTGTCCTGATATTATAACAAATAAAAAGAATGAAATTAAAAAATGAATTTAAATTCTAGATATTAAATATTTTCAGAAAACTGCTTTAAAAAATGGTACAAAAAATAATTAAAATTTAATGATAAAATCTGATCATTTTAACTTTTTCAAGTTATGCAATAAAGTATCATTAAAACTGCCTGCCTGATTGTTTATTATATCTAATACAGAGTTTTCGAGGGACCTCTGTCCGTTATAGCTGCAACTTTTTTAGGCAGCTGAATGGGTGACTCAGCCTGAATCCCTCAATTCCCTTGTTGCCATGGGTTACCTGTTTGCTTTTCCAGTCCCCCTTAGTTTCCATGGCTATGAAATAGGAGGGAAGGGGAATCAAAAAGCGGCAAAGCCCAAATAACAAGTAGTGACATAGTTAGCGAGATCATTTGAATTTCAATATAAGTTTCGGAAAAGAGGTAGTAGTCATGTGAAGCTTAAATCATTCAAAAAGAAATCACTGAAAGAATAAAGCGAAAATAAATAGAAGGTGATGACAATGAATGAGAGAAGATAACGGGCAAAACAAAAAGGACAAGGTTCAAAGAGGAGGTTAAAGGGGAAGGGAAATAATGGTGTTTAAAGGGACGAGGTTAGAGAGACAATGAGCATGGAGGGAATAACTGGAAGGAAGGCGAGTGTGTCTGTCTGATTTACAGCACTTCAGTCTTGGAATGCCATGCTGCAAAAACAGTTATGACAGTTGCCTAGAAAACATAGTGATTTTCCAAACACAAACATACTCTATGCACACAGTTCTCAGCTCTAACCACCTTATTTTATGTGTGCGTGCAGGTGAAGCTGTTCGAACCCAAGCTGCAGTCCAAAGGCTATAAATTGGCTAAATCACAGCGATGTCAAAGACTTTTGAGTCTGGGTGGCCGTTTACTGTTGTGAGTGGTGTCTGAATCAGTACACGCCGAAGAAAGAGGATAAGAGGCTGATGAAGCCATAATTTCACACAGTTTAAATGTGGCATGACAGGGAGAGTCACAATGGAAAAACACTTTCATAGCGCTTCTCATCAAGGTTTATTGTTGTTGCCCACCTACAGTAAGAAAAGAAACAAAATGTGTACTTTTTCCACTGGAAAGAATTTTATCCCCTTGTTTTAGCTAAATCAAGATCAAGAATTATTAATAAATTGATAGAATGATTATTTTTTTTACTATATATATATATATATATTTTATTATTTTAAGGCTCTGTATAAAGGTATCTCTTAATATTCACAATTACCTATTTACTGCTCACTTAAAATAAATCTTTAAAAACATAAAAAATATATAAATATATATATATATATATAGCATACTTTTTTATTTTGCTGTCAAAATTGCTTGTAGCATTTAAAATGATTAAAAGAACAGTTCACCAAAATAATTTTACTCAATCTCAGGCTATCCAAGATGTAGATGTTTGTTTAAAATGAAAGGAATTTGATTGTATTTACAGTTTTATTGATAGAGGACTAGGTCGTTTAAGCAGTTTGGATGATGGATTGTCAGCTTTTCACTTCACAAAACAAACAAAAACGAGTTGTTGTGAATTATTGTTTTTTCATCAGCTGTTTGAACTCTCATTCTGACGGCACCCATTCGCTGCAGAGAGTGCATTGATGAGCAAGTGACATAATGCTACATTTCTCCAGATCTGTTCAAATCGTCTATAATGGATGGCCCGAGGGTCTGAGGCCAGAATTTTCAGTAAATGTTCATTTTTGGTTGGACTATTCCTTTAATTTTGGAATGTATTTAAACAAAACAGTATTTCATTTATTGTACACGCTGTACAATACATGCCTTGCACTGGTTATCAGACAAGGCATAACAATAATAATGATTTTTTAAATAATCTGTAATGGTTAGAATTTTCTTGGTGCATTCCTATGTGAAACTTTAGTAGTCCCAAACATAAAATGGCATGTTTTTTTTTTTTTTTTTGGTAATGCTTTTAGCTTTTATGTGCAACCTCAATCACAGAGCTAAACTCTATTATATTTGCATATTTCATAAGGGTATCTGTTTGGCAGAGACACATTTATGTGGTTTAATGTACAAACAGAATGTGCTATTCAAATTGCAGTCTGGTCAATCAAGCACTTGAAGTGACTAATCATAAATAGACCCTTAAGAGCTTTTGAATGTAGACTGTAAATGCTATACATGTAAAATGTTATTCTTTTTCTGAGGATGATGGATGAAAAAAGGGGTCTTATTTATATACAAATCAGTAAACTGATCCACTGTTCAAGAGATATAATCCATAATAAGGATTACAGCTTTTTCTAAAGCAAAATATATATTTTAATAGAGCCAGAATATTTAGGCAATCTTGCTTTATTTAATCATGACCCCCTCTTTTCCCGGAGATGTGCATGTGTAATGTGCCTCAGTGGTGTGTGTTTAGGGACTCATTGGGCCAACAGCAATATCCGCTGTCAGGCTCGCAGTTGTTCAGTGTTCTGTGGGGTTATGTGTGCATTCCAGGTCTCACACAATACTTTGTGTTTGTGCAAGTGTCTGCTGCGTTAGCCTGTGGTATAAGATATAGAGGAATGGGGTAGAAAATTACTGCAAATGTTTCAACACTCCATTTAAAAGCATTTGGCACTAAACTTTCTTGGTCACCCAAGGAAATTTCATGAATCTGCACCTGCTTGTCCGAACACATGGATATAGATACAGACAATGTTTATAACAGCAGCTTGATGTAAGCGTGCTATCTAGTTTACTTTTCATGAGGAGATAAGTGTTGGAGGGGATTTGTGTCCTAAGAAATTACATTTATTCCAGGAGAAGACTTTGTGTTTGAAGCAAATAGTAAAAGTAAAGATTTGTGATTTATTTGTTGTTTAACAACCCAAGTGGTGATAAAGGTTGGAAGTGGTTGGCCTTGGTCTTGGCCTGGGTTTGAGTCTTGTGATTAGGTTTGTTCTGGGAGAGGGAATCTACTTTTGGAAAGTCTGGTCTTTTTATGAAACTGATATGTTAGGAGTTTGGAGGGTTTGTATGTACTTTTTCCCTATTTTTTCTTTTTTTTAAAATGATGACTGATAAAAGAAATCAGAATCAAATCAGTGACTTTATTGTGCCTGAAAGTGACTCTTTGCAGCTGTTAGGTGGCAGAGCACTAGTGTGGTAATGTGATAAAAAGCCTACCCACTCATTTGAGCACTGGGACAAAACAAATTTGTGAAAAATGTCAGTATATAAAATACATATTCTGGATTAATCTGTTCAGCATGCTCAGAGGTATTGACCTACTTTTGGATGTCCAGCTACTTCCATTTTCTAATAAAATATGATTTCCTTGCCTACCACACAATATATTTGTGTTTATATAGTGTACTCTGACACTGCCAAATCCACAAATTATTTATAACAAAATAAAAACATTTACAAATCAAGCATTTCCTTCAAAGAATTAATGGAGACTTCAGATCCTAATCCGTTCGATCTATCACCTCAAGCACATCTTATGGCATAACAAATAATCATAAATATTAAATACAGTAGACATTATTTTTCCAGTTTACTATAATCTGTCTATCTATCTATCTATCTATCTATCTATCTATCTATCTATCTATCTATCTATATATATATATATTTACTAATAGAGAAAATATGAGAACAAGAAGAACAGAGCCTTAAGGATGTCTTTAATTTTGCCTGATTTTATAAAGGGCTTCATAAATATCTGACAGTGTTGATCTAGTTTGATACTTTATAAAATGCGTACCTGCAAATTTCATTAATGTTTCTTTTTTGTTAATTAAATATATTAGCGTTAATCATATAAAGCAGGAGGTAGGGATAGTGAGAGATGTACCTCTCCACTTTAACCAGTCGGGGGCGACAAAACCCAAGAATCAGACTTAATAACACCAGCGAATTTCCTGCGCTGGATGTTCCTGGCGTGGCTGTGGAAGGAAGGGAGGGATGGACGAGGAGAGCGCAGGCACTGCGGGAAGAATAGAGAAACCTGAACTCCATTCGCACTGGGGAAAGGAGAGGGAGGCGTGAGACACACGCCGAGTGATTATTATAGAAGCGGCCATTACATTGAGCAGCACGGATGGAAAAAAACATATTATAGCGGGCACCGGCGAGTCAAGACGCACAGACAAAGGAATACAAGAAGCACTGTCCGGATACCGTTTCACTGAGGCCTCGTATCTGCTTTCGGAAGGAGCCGAACGGACCGCCCACAGCACATAGACACACACATACTTGAGAAGCGCACACATATAAACCCAATCACCGGCCCGCACGCGCTACAATGGACTTTAAATACGATAACCGTTGGGATTCTGCTCTACACCAATGAAAGATGGGTTTATATAGCAGTACGACTAGATTTAAAACGTCTCAGACGTTTAGCCGTCATATATGAGAAGGGATATTTACTCTAAACATAGATATTTACGTATTGTTATTTATATAATCTTTTTATGACGGCACATTTTTAGGAACCGCCGCTCCAAATTAGCTTTATAATCACTCGATGTATTTAATTTATCGTGTTTACGATAACCAAATATAATATAATACGCTTTAGAAACATACTGAAGCGCGAATAAGTCCTTATTCACTGTGGATATCTGTCGCAAACGGGACTTGACAGCTGGTGTCGGACGACCGGGATCCACCGTCCTGGATTACTCTGTTAGCGGGCCGCTGTAAGTCGGCCAGCGGGAGTGAGAGACGTTATGGCCGGCTACATCCCGGGCTTACTGCCGGCGAATCACTCCCAGGAGAAGGAGTTCGCACAGGCGTATGAGGATGTGCTGGAGAGATATAAAGGTAAATGACACACTAAAGCTCTGTTTTGTTGTGTTGTTTACTCTGGGAAAAGTCTGTATGCGGTTGCTGTAGCTGATATTTATGCGCCTGCTTTACATTTGCTATTTGCTGTCAATTGCCCAAGGACAGTGGAGGATGGTGGGTCTCTATTACCATGGGGTTGTGACGGGGCAGAGGACATCTAGTGCTTCTGTGCAGTGTTATATACAGAGAATGTCTTTAATTAGCAGTTTTTCGAAGTGAAAAATGTAAATAATGAAAGGAGGACTGAGTGCTTTTCAAGAGGCCACACTAAATGGTAAATTAGTAAGCAAATAATCATTTATACAACAGGCCTATTCAGTATTTCAGTGCTGCCACTGCTGTCAGAGCTTGTTCAGAATCCATCTGTACGTCTAGTTGCGATGTAGGCTGTGGCTTATTCAATTTTTCAGCAGTGCAGGGTTTCCAAACTTTTTGTTTTTGTCAGCCTGAAGACTTAGATAAAAGGACTTACTTAAAGTACCTTCTGAGATTTTGTGTTAATGTTTCAATAAATGAACCATACATTCAAGTGATCGTGGTTTTCATCAGTTAATGAATCCGAACAAATATGATAATATAATAAAAATAATAAATATTATTATATTATATTGTATTATTAACTTGAACCCTAATTAAAAGTGAAATTACAATTTAAACAGCAAAATAAGAAAATACAATTAAAATGATAAGTTTATATATTGTTATATACTAGAATAACAAATAACTCATAAACATAGATTATTTAAAATAACATGGAACAGGTGCACATTTTGATCCCACAACTTCAGAGATTCATTTTACTGTATTTACTCTGAGCATCTTTACCAAGCATCTGTGTGTGACAGACTCAGGAGCTGCTTGGGTGTAAATGATCCAAGCGCTCCGAAACATACTATATACTTATTTAACCACAACCACTTATTAAACCGCAGCATTTGATTTGATAATTACACTAAGCCATATTGAATACAGCAGTTTATTTTGTTTAGTTGAGCTGCTTCATTTATGTAATAGTTTATTAACTCATGAACCCCCTTTTGAGGAATCTCGCCTTACTTGTCCAACTGTCCACTGCTGTCCCTGCTTGTCTGTTTTTCTGCTACTGTCTGATCCTCTCCAGTGGTCCACTGCTGTCTAAGCATGTCCAGTTGTTGGGAATCGGTGAAGGAGTGTCCTCAGATGGACAGTAGTGAACCCCTGAGGGCCTCAGATGGCTCTTGTGTACTACTGATGACAGTGTTCCTGTGAAGTATGAATACCTCAAATCTAATTGACCGTGATGGGAATGTAAGGGAGAGCGAGTGATGCCAGTTGATTCGAAGAGCATCTGTGATGCAGCCCTGATGAAAAGGGGCCTTTTAATTATTGATTATTGTAATGAAATGCGATTCTGTCGGGCCATTGGGACAGGGGCCTAAGATAGCACTGGGAGCTTGTTTTTAGACCATGATCTTAATGCATTCTCTGTGTATTCATTGCTAATTTATATCTTTAAAGAATGTGCTGATCTTTGTGAAAAGGCTTTGATGTACAGCAAATACAGCATTTTCTGTACTATTTAAATAAAATGTCCGATGTCCATTAGAGCTACCACAAAACCACCTCTAATAATGCCTATAAACATAGAAGCTCTGTTGATGTACTGTTCTAATGCATCCAGCTGCTCCTCTCTCACTGTACTGTTTGTCTATTCAAATAAAAGTATTTCCTTTGACTGATGTTTCATCAGTGTAACACTTTTAAAACAACAAGGCTAATATGAGCATGAGTGCTGCCCTCCACATCGAGCGTGATAAATCAGGCTTAATTAATTGTATGCATTACACCCACATTAGCCAACAGAAATTCTCAAAGTGGTTGCTAAGGGAGTTGTTTTATTTTGATGAATGAAGGACTAAGGGCAGCAAGATCTGAACTTATGCAACCCTCAACTTCCTTTTTGTATTCTATTTATGCCTTTCGTTTATTCTTATTCTTTACTTGTTGACGCAGACAGCCTTCCTCTTCTCTTCACAGCCTAGCTTTGTCAAATGTCAATGGATTTAACTTTATACGCCCCACTGACTCTCAATTGAATGTGTATGTCACTAATATCTGTTGTGACATGTACTTTGTTTTATGCAGAGTAATGTTTGAATGTGCAATTATTTATTTTTTGATTCATTAAATACATACAATTAAAAGTTTTGTTGCCAAAATATTTACACTTTTTCAAGATTTAAATAGGTGTGCTGGGCTGCATATTCCAAAAAGAATAGGATTGAAGTAGTTAGACAAATATAAATTGCAACTAAATGTAATTGTTACAATTTTTTATGTTAATGTGATTTATTTATTTTTTGTTAAGTTGATAAACTGGTCTGCAGAGAAGCAGCCAGCCAACAAGAGTCCAGCGAATACTGGAAATGAAAATATTGTTTAATGCAGAACAGTAGACAGATACATTTTTTGTTCACTACATTATTATATTATTAGGACTAATGCTAAATAATGTGTAGGTGTTTGTAGCTTTGATGACTTGTGCGTTCCAGTTTGAAGTATCAAAACTTATTTTAAACTTGCCCTGCTGTTTGCAGTGAAACATGACCGGTCAAACATATACAAATGTGTATATATCCTTAATGTTTTTATAAGGCTTTCAGCGCTGTTACTTGTGGCAGTTTCATGGAGAATAGAAGAGGAAATGTGAGAAATGTGGATTTGGTGGCTTGTAAAGGTGTCACTTGAAGCTGAAATCTGAGTTGGACACACGATACTAGATTAAATAATTCAAAGGCTTCTGTATGCGAGTCCATGTCTGTTTATAATTAGGGTGGTGGCTATTTGGGCCATATTTTTTTAAGCTTTTTTTTGAGCTTAAGTTGTTTTTCCGTACGCATTAACTTAACTAAAGCTCAAAGACAATAGCAGGATATGGAAGACCGACTAGAATGAGAATAAGACCGAACCACGAGGCTCGTTCAGGATATACAAACCACAGCAGATTGCAAATGTCAGAAAGGGACACAACCCTGGTACCAGTGGTCTGCTGTTGCTCCAAAAGACCCATACAGTTGATATCCTGCATGGAGATGATGCCAGACCAGAACTGCTTTGACAGATTGTAGACAAATGGAGTTCTTCATGATATGCCTAGGAAATTGGCTACTTTTAAGGTTTTATACTGTATCCAGTTTTGTCATTTTGGCTTTGTCTCATGTTTACCCCCCCACCCAGTGTTTGCCTCGCTCAGTTTTACTGGCCTTTGGCCTGTTCACCCTGTGGTCCCTGATCCCAGTGACCCTCAAACACACACAATCACTGACTTCACAGAGTGTGTTTGTGTGTGTCCGTTTCCTCTAGTGAGCCAGAGGAAGTGGTCGTTTGGAAGGAAGCCTCTTTTAGCTGTCTCGTCAGTTTCTTTGTTTGTGCTGTAAATACCCTAAAGATGTTCCTGCTGTTTTTTTCTTTAATCCAGTTAGAATGCTTGTCATGCTACTTTAAGATGAAGTCTTTTATTTTCAAAGCTGTAAATCCCCAACTTTATTATTAACGTCATGATGAAGTGAAAGTGGCAACAGATCAATTTTTTTCCATATTATGACATACCTTTGGGTGAAAAAAATATGGAGGACTTGGTTCTATCCATTAGTTCTGGATAATGATTGAATAAATCCATCATGTGTCATATTTTAATTGATTCATTGATTGGAAATGATGCAGTAGGGTTTGATTATTTCAGATGGAAAGTCCCAAAAACATTTCAGTGTTTGTCTATTGAACCGTCAAATTTTTGCTGGTTTGGAGGGGAAATGTGAGCTTGAGGCAGTGCACAGAGGCAGACAAATGATCAAGGATGGATCGTTACAACTGTATTTTTCCACATGGCCTAGTTTCCCCTGAATCCTTGTCATTCTTCCTCTCACGGTAGACTGCGGTGACCATGAGTACATACAGCCTCGGCCTTGGCCTCTGTATTCCCCTTCCCTTTCACCCTTACTCTCTCTCTCTCTCACTCTTTTCCTCTTTTTCTGCTGCAACGCTGCAGGATTTTCCTTTTTGCACTTCCTGTTTGGCCACATTCTGTACCGGCACCTGACTGTGTCAGTGGGGAAAAAGTCGTCAGAGGGCTGATCCTCTTTGCTTCAGGATGTTAGGTGACATGGCGGAGGCGTCCTTTTAATTCTCATTAGACATCTAGCAAATATTAGTGTCTAACATTACATTCATTACATTTATCTGAGAAGTAATGCTCTGAAAACGTCATGCTCATTCAAAATATATTCTGTGTTTATCTCCAATCATTTTGTTTGCTTTAAGCCTGCTCTTTTTTTACAATTGACTGCTAGCTCACATCAGTATCGGCCTCTATTCAAGCAATAACTAAATCATAGATGCAAGCTTTATATATTTTTTTTTTTCTTTTTTCATAATTTATTCAGTGACTCTGTGTTTCATTGCAATTTTAAACGCATCACAACATGTTGACAGATGCTTGGCTTGAAAGTGACTTCTGTGTGAGCTGTCCTTCATACTTTATGCTATTAACAGGGGGCATTATACCTGTTGCATTCAAAACAGAGTTTTCTGATTTAATACTTTACTCTCCTTCTAGTCTTGTCCTGTATTTAAGCTCTTGGTACATTAGCAAGCCAACTGCCCCACTCTGCAGTAGTTGGGCCTGTAAAGGGCTGTTGTGTAATGAATCCTCAGCTGACTTTAAAGGATACCTTTAACTCCTGCGGTGAATTACTTTTGCACTGTAATCTCACAAACTTTTTGCTGTGTTAGACATAATTCCCCTTTACATAATGTCTCTAGCTCTTCTTACACAGACATCCTGCTGGGGAGAATTGGCTGTGATGAGCAGTGCTGGTGGGCACTGGCTGCTAAGCTTTCAAGACAATCACTGATGATTCTCAGAATGGCAGGGTGTTCAGATTTGAGACTGTACCAGTACTATTACCAGGCTCCGCTAGACACACACACATACACACACTCATTGCTGTGTTTTACCTCAGGGGTTGCTGCCAAAAAAGAAAAACTGGAAGAGAAATGAGCAGGAGTTGTAGAGATGTTTTTGAACAAGGGTGCAGTAGAAGATGGCCAGATCTGTGATTGTGAATTAATCATGAAGGTTGTGTTAAAAGCATGAAGCCACATTGGCTTGGAGGGACATTGATTTATGATAGATTGACAGAGAAGCCCTGCTCATTTTTCTCTTTAATACGTTACAAAAAGCAGATGACTTGTATGCTTAGCAACATTACACACACTGTGAAATCATCCTTGCTGAAATATTTCTTGTGTGCTGCTTTCCTACAAATGCAGCACTTTTATTATTGTGATGATTTATGTCTTTAATACTTCCATGCTCAATTTGAAGGGTTTTCTGCATTCCCCCTACTCTTTTTCTTCTATGGTCTGGTCAGATTAGCTCAGTAAAGTCTGAAGGGCTAATTACAGTAGATTTTAAGCATGCAATATTATCTCAGACCTCTCAGTTAATAAGGTCAATTGTTTCTTTTTTGAAATAACTATGAGTTATAATTTCTTAAACATTAAATTATGAAATCTTCTGCAGACTTTACAGTCCCTTTAGTCTAATTTAATTTGTGTTTTGTTTTATCTATAGCTCTTTGGATTTTCAGGCCAAAGTTTACCAAAATAATACCAATAAATAAATTTCATTACGATCTCTTGCATTCATAATCATGTGAAAGGAAGTGAATTTTACACAATCTAGTGTGACTGTCCAGACCTGAGATATAAAATTGAGATTACATGGCATTTCCTTATCCTCTTCAGGTGGTGGGAAGCACCTGCGTTTGTGTGTGTGTGTTACAAGGACATTAACTTCACTCATCATCCCCTGCTCTTGAAAAGAAACATACGTGTGCTTTTGTAGGAAACTCTTTACTATTTCCAGTAGGGTTGGGCGATGTCAACTAGTTTGGCATTGTACAATGTGTAATGTGAAACATCACAATGGACGATGGCATCATCGTCGTAGGTGGCAGGGAGGATGGTTGTTGTTAAATAATTTATTCATAATGAATAACCCCTAATGTAGGGTTAGTATTTCTGTCCAGAAACTTCATATTTAAACTTGTTTTTTAGTTCCAAGCTCTGTTCGTTTTGGTAAAATCATGCCTCATTTATTAATGTATACAAACTAATTTGTGTAATTCGTTTGGAGTGAATTTGTATTGTGAAAGCTAACAACTTCCTTTTTATTATTTCCTCATAATAATAATAATAATAATAAAATGAGTAAAGATGCAGAAATTTTTTTGGCTATTTAGTGTGATTTGAGAGTGTGTTTTTCGTGAGCTGGTTGCTGCTGCGTTGAGGGCGGGGTGAAATTTTTTTTTTAAATTGTAAAAAAAAATGTATTAAAATACCAATGTTAAATTGTAATGATATTTCACATCTGCATTATCTGCTGTATTCTTCATCAAACAAATGCAGCAAAAATTAGATTTTTGAGCGATAATGTACAATGAATTTCATCAGATCAAGACAACCTGATGACAAATGTTGTAGTTTGTTGGCTTGTTCTAGATGATTTACATTTAAACATGGTTTAGAGGGGTGTGGTTAAAATGCTGGTACTAACAGGGTACCATGGAAGCATCATGCTTTAGTGAAATTCGTTGTTATACATGTAATATGGTAATCATTCAACTCTTGTGAAGAATTAGAATTTATAGGATAGCTCTGCTCTACTCAACAGGATGAATGTTTTTGATGTTCTGAAAGCAGCGCATGACTCTCAGCTGAGATCTTCAGTGGGAATGTTGCCTGCTGATCGTGGTGGCATCTGATCCTTTAGCCACACCAATGAATGCTACGACTGTCTCGCAACAGAGTGTTGATCTGAGAGAGCTTTATACCCCTATTAGATTACAAATAGTTTCCACACAGGTGAATATTTTAAGCTTTAACTTTTACCTTATTATTTCCAAAAGTAATTCTGAAAAGGGAATGCTGAATGTGGTTATTAAGGATGGTAAAGATTTACTTAAAATATTGCATAGATAGGCTTGTCATATAAAAGCCATTGTATATAAGTTCTTACCTCCTGTTAATGAATATTTTACTTGCGTATTCATGGATAACCTTTCATTATACTGTTACACAGGACTGCCTTGTAATACTGTAAATGAACAGCTGATGATCCAGAGAGAGAATAAGAGGGCATTTGCCTGAAAGCTGAGAGATTTGCCATTCAAATCAGTCCTGTTGCTAATCTTTCTTCCTGGATGTGTGCTTTACAGTCTGACCTCCTGCAGGGGCAGCAATAATCTCATTTATCCACCTATTGCGCATTATTATTGCCATATTAGAAATAAGACTAGCACCTCCGACCCCTCTCTATTGCTCTGTTTGTGCTTATTGTAGTTTTTGACTTAGTGTGCTGTTTTTATGTCTATTTTTAAGGTTTTTCAGGCAGGGAACCAGTATATAAATTTTTGCTGCACATTCATGAGAGCACTGCGATGCATGCATGTGCATTCCTCTCCATGTAAACAAGGTGCAGTTCATCCGGGTTTTGTGTTAGAACGCCACTGCATCATCACACGTATGTGTCGTGGTACTCTTTTGAATATGTCTCTCTTCTTACAGGCGAGCACTGTGCCGCTAGAGTACAAAAGTTATATCACAGACACCATATAGTTCTGTCTTCTCTTCTGCGTGTGGGACACTGCTACAGACTATGAAGGGACAGCTGGGAACTAAGAGTTTTCAGTTTTGTCTTCTCATCCTTAGACTTTTTCAGAGACTCTGATTAGTAGGTAATTTGTTACTGGCAGTTGTAATCTGTTTTGGCTAGAGCTGTGTTAACAAGATTTACTCCTAACTGACGTTGCTAAAATTATCAGTTTACAAGACAAAGACGTCTATAGAGGCGGCAAAATCATTTAGGCCACTGTAGCTTCCTTCAGTCTGTGTTTCTTCTTAATCTTGGTTTCTTTTGAGTTTTGGACAATGATTTGTTGTTTTGTCTCAGTGAAGACGAATGGAATTTGGCTACTGTGTTCTAAAGTCTTGAAAGTTTTTGTGTATTAGATTAGATGTTCCTTACCTCCCTAGCCTGTCCTTAGAAGTGCTCCTGGTAAAATAAGAGGCGGCAGATGGCAGACGTTTGGTGAAATGAACAAAACATCGACATTCCCATACTGTATGTCTGCAAAGTATTTAGCTGTTTACTTTAAGATGTGTTGGTAAAATATGTTGCCTTTGAACACAGGTGAATGCAGTTAAAAATATCCACAAATTGCAGCGCATTGTAATACCGTTAGCCTTTAAAACGCAAACATATTGCCAAAAGATTAGCCTGTATGGATTCTAATTTGAATGTAAATATAGTGAAAAGAGCGAAAGTGTGGGAAACGTGGCTACGCCAAGAAAAAAGGAAGGCCAAAAATCTTCGATTGTGTTCTCACACAATGGAAATATATGTCAGCAAAAGTGAAAATGTATACTCAGCAGAGCTGTTAGCATCGCCGTCCTGAAATGCATCCCAGTTATGTAATGCCGGTAGCTTGGATCAAGCAAAACACATTGGTTTAATTAAGTTATGTCTAATCTCTCGACAGATTCCGCAGAAAGATTGAGGACTCTCGTTCAGGTGTAAACAGCTATCATGCTCTCTCTGTCATTTGGTTTCTTGTTTTGTTCATGTGTTTTGCATATCTGGCCCTGTCAATAGGGAGAAGGGGGTCAGTCAGCCCTTCTGGTGAAGGAAGACCCTCTCCATCTGTCTGGGGTCAGGTGGGTGTTTATGGTAATTCGCTCACCCGTTGAGTTAAGGGTATCCGGAGTGATTTTTAAAAAATGCCCAGTCATGTGCCAACATGCATGAGGAGGCCATGGTCTATGTTAAAGTCCTATTCATACCAAAACAGCATTTTTAGCACCTACATAATACATTTATTTTTACATAAATATTGAATACACTAAAATGCATTACATCTTTTATTTCATTTTTATTATATTTTATTTGTAACAATTGTCCTCTCTGTGTTTTGTTTATTTTTCTGTTTACCATTAAGCTCTAAATGGTTTTGGTGGAAAACATTTTATTATTTTAGTGTTTTATACTTTATTAACTCACTTAGAATTTAGCACAAACAGGTTTTAACACACTCTGGTGTTAAAAGAGATTTTGGAGGGGGAAAGTTCAAAGCATCATGTTTCAAAGCTTTAAGGTGGTACTTAAGAATCATTTGCACAGACTGAAAGATTTGAAAGGATTTGAATGTTTACTGTACATTTTATGATTGACTGATTGTGCACTTTCAGTGGATGTGGAAACTCTCTTTCTCAATCACCTTTAATGTTTTGTCTCTTTTAATGAATGAACAGGAGGTAGAACAAGGCATTGATATAGAAAGTAAACTAGAAGATATGATTTTGACTACAGCAAATCCATTGGAAAGCTGAGAGTAAGATACCCCTCAGTCACTTTTCATGTAGCATGGTTGTGCCTGCGACACATTTGCTTTGAGTGGGCTGTTAATGATATGTGATGTGCTGGAGAGGGATGTAAATGGAGGTGTCTAAAAACAGCCCTGCGCACTGTATATTTGCCCTCAAGCTGAAGCAGTGGGAGTGGAGGAGTGGTCAGGGTGACACAGCAGAGCGCAGCTAGGAGCAGAAGTGGGGCCGGATCTGCATTCCTGAAATAACAGAAAGTTTTGGGAGGTGGCTGGAAGGAGGAAGTCACTACATAGTCCTGTTCCTGCTTAGGCCGGTATAAAACTCTCAGTTGTTTGGGAACACACACATCACCTATTTTGTTTTAATAACATCTGGGTTTAGTTATATTTGCTGTGTTTAGCAAACTGGCTATATAGATAGCATTTTGGGCATGTTTTGAGTCCGCTGAGGTCACAAAGACTCTAAAAGACTCTAAACATTCCTCCAATACTAAAACATGCTGTCTAGATAACTAGGTCACTAGGTTTTGAAACCCAGTCCCCTCAGTACTACCTGGCCTCATTTATTCATGATTTCACAAATTATTGATAGGTTTATACAACTTGTATTTTATATTCTTCTGAGCAACAGCTGTTTCAAAAGCCAGTGTTGAGGTTTACCCAGAAACAGAGCTTTTGTAAGCACCTCAGACCCTGCTGATAAAATTGTTTTCCCCTGATGAAGCTGTTTTATGGAGCCCATCGAACTCAGCGTCTCCCCATCATTCTGTCCCACTTTCGGCCCTCAACCTTTCCCTACTGCTTTATCAGAGCCAGTTCTGTTCTGCTCCATTGCTCTTGCTAATAAACAGGCCACGAATGGACCTCAAATTTAGCAGTCTGCATGGAGCCTATGGACCGAAATGGATTATAGTGCTTTATGATGTGATTGCTTTCTAAGAAGCAGAATATATTTGGCTTCAGCCAATCTCAGTTTCTTTTTTTTTTTTTCTTTTTTTTTTGGTAATGGGATTATATGAATGGTCCTAGTGTTCTTAGACATCTTTCTGCTGTATTTATTTGATCAGATACAGTAATATTGTGAAACATTATATTTTCTTTTTGAATTGTCAGCAGCCATTACATCAGTCTGGATCATTAAACCATTATTACGGACTAATTAGATTTTCAAAAAAACATTTCATCTTAAGGTTGAAAACAGTTGTGCTGCTTAATATCTTTGTGGAAACAATGCTAAATGTTTTTTCCAGGATCCTTTGATGCATAAAAAGTAAATTATTATTATTATTATTTTTTTATTTTATTTTATTTTTCTGTTTCGTTATTGATGCCATCCTCTTAACAGCAAACACAACACAGGCCGCCCATCTCAGGACTTTCCAAGTCTACAGTCTATTTTTATAAAAAGGTTTTGAAATATTTAGTCTGTAGACACATCTGACCTGACTGTTGGCGAGTCTTAAATGAAGATATGCCTACTTGTTCGGTATATAGTTTTTTGAGTCTGTGAATGAAAAAAATAAACTAGCTATGCCAAGTTTTCATACAGTGAAAAATGTTCTTGCAAATAAAGATTTTTTGTAAGAATTGCCTTCAGATAAAAGATTATATGTTCCACCTCTGAGATGTGTGTCTGATGGAATTGCATTCGTCTGCATATGCATTTTCATGTTTTGACGTGTTTGATGTGGGTAGTGGACTGACTGCATACCCGCGAGAGACGCCCAAAACATCTGCTCCTGCCTTTGACGCACCTGGATGGGATGCTATCCTATACCATGATGGGCTACGCTTATCCAAACACACTTTCTGTGTAGTTAGTTCACAAAGAAATAAAAAAAGAAAGCACAGACATTGCTTTGAGCGGTTTGCCACTCCCCTAACACACACCTTTATCAGCCACACCTATAGTTGAGACAGTAGACAGTTATTTTACTGTTTTTGTTATTACAGAGAGAGAGATGTGGTTAATTGAGTGAAATGACTGTCTTTATTGCATTAACATAGATTAATGAAGTTGCATTTTATATTGACTTGTGCTGACATGACAGTTAGAAAGATGGATGGGGAGGGATAAGCAAAGCCCCTCACTGATCTTTGACCTCTCACACATTGATGCTGGAGATCTGAGTGTGTGGGTTTCGCAGGGGCCCTTGTTCTCTTATGGAGATGTGCAAATAGTGCTACATGGCTATCTAATGACCATCCGCTGATGCTCAAGTCTTTAATTTAATATGCCCCTCCTTTCCATGTCTCTCTAATAGAGTGTTCTCAGATTTATTCTCCATTTCCACCACGGCTTATTAGGTTATGTGCATGCGCCTGCTAGTTTGATGATATTTTACTACAGAGCATTCTCTTCAGTTTGCAGTGTTTTCCATTTAAGGCGTATATTTGGATCATCTCCCATTTTTATTAGCATCTTTGAACATTTGATTGTGATGCTGCTGCCTGAACCTGTCCTAATTAAAATAATAGCCTGTAACTTGGAGTTGCCAAAAGGTAATTCTTCCATTTGTCAGTTGTGTGCCAATTTTCCTTAACTAGGAATCATTATGTTGACAGTAGGTTAAAATGGGGGGAAAACAGGCCAGCATTAATTATTAATGGATATGATTGCAAGGAATAAAATCTGTTCCTTATTCCACAGAGATGTGAGTGGTGTCCCTTATGATGTTAAACTGCCAGATGGTTACTTGCTGTGTGTTTGCTGTGCTCTAGTATGACTTCATGAGCAGACTTTGATTTTAATTTCCCATAAAGTTGGTTCTCTCCAGATCAATGCCAACAAAACCCCAAATTGCAAATTGCGGCAACAGGTTTTACAAGGCACCAATTATATTTACTAAATATATAGTTGGTTATTATTTTCTTTGCTTGTGCGATTCCAGAAATATTAAATCTTAATGAAAGACTACGGTTTAAACTGTAATATGCACCATGCAGTGTTAGATTATGCAATATAACACCAGAGGCATTTTTTAGGAAAATAAAATGGAGTTTTGTTTTTAAATACTTAAAAATGTCATCTCTTCATCTGTACTAGTCAAGCAGGCTAATAGAGGTTTGCTTTAGGAATTGTGGTTGGTTGAACTGTTTTGCTGCCAAATTGTGTGGGCTATTATAGATTGCAGTCAGATTCCAGAAGTAAAATCTCATTCATTTTCTCAATAGGAGAGTTGATTTTTAATCAGTGAGCTGAAACTAACTGGAGCTAATCATGCCAAAATAACGTTTTAGCACCCACTTGCTATCATTAAGCACTGCAAATTGAAATGTGACATCATGTAAATATTTGTATTTATTATTCTTTTATTCTTCTGTTTTGAATTTTCTACCTTGCAGAATATGGGTAAACAGTCGATGTCTCTGTTGACTTCCGTAGTATTTTTTCATACTGTAATCAGCTGTTCTTTAAATCAATAATTTTAAACTTCTCATTATTGTTTTTAATTGCATTTTATTGTTAGCAATGCTTCACAGGATTGTAGTTCTTACCCTGAATGTTGTAGTTTCCCTTGTGGCATAGAATTAGATTATTACTTTTTTCCCTCCATGTTGGAGGTCTATAGATCTATGTGGCTTGTTCTTGCCTGTGCTAAATGTCTGAGTGTTTGGGGCACTTTGATGCAGTCACTCATGGTGGTGGAAGAGTGTAGACCAGTTCATTACATTACAGCACTGCATTCACCTTAAACCGCCCTTAAGTCAATACAGAGAGGGAGAAAAGGAACAAAGGCACTAAAGAAAAGAGGAGGAAGGAGAAGGAAAAGGGTAGCAGTGTTTGTCAGAGGCTAATGAATGAAATCTTTCTCTAGATTGAGCATCTTGTAACTTCATTTTCATCAGGCCCTCTGCTGGTCTACGTTGATCTCTCACTCATCTGCTGCATGCTTTTTTTTTTAACCATTTCTTTTTTTTAAAAATGTCCTGTTCTGGATTATGTAATGACTCTTACACTGTTGGTTTTGTTTATGTATGCACATTTTTACTTGTCTGGAATTAACTATATGAAAACAAAACACATACGGCTGTTCAAGAAGAGAGAAAGATTTGTACTGTATTTATTTGGTAATAATAATGTATCAGTGGATTGTGAGAACTTGTGAGGCACTGACAGTAAACCAAGCGAGGAATGTTGTAATGTAAGAGGTGTGTCCTAATGGGAAAACATGCTTACAATTTACTGGAAAGGAAGATAAAAAGGAGAATGTGAGAGAAAATACTAAAAAAAACTATTACACTTGCAACTGGATGTTAACATTTATGTGTAGGTGGCAGGTGCTTGCCTATTTGGTATACTGTGTTAGGGCATTACTATGCATTTACTAAGGTGTTCTGGGTGGTTGCTTTTAGGTTAAAAGAGTCCATCCCCAAGTTTATCATATAATGGTCCATAATTATTTTTCATCAAGTGATAATCATAAGTCTGATAGCTTGAAAATGTAACAACTCATCTTTCTTTAAGAAGCTATTCCATGTAAGGCAACAATATTATTGTTTTAGTCTGTCTGTTTGTGGTGCACCTGCTGGTTTAAAGTGTTTATTTTAAAGCACTTTTAGTTGGATCTTTTTCTATAATGAGTGAGAGCTATAGACACTTGAGCCTTTACTCTGAGAGGCAGGTGATCGACGGCCCCTCCGACAAGCACATCTTCATAACACTGTTTATGTAAGAGTCTTATTGTGTGTAATTGCTTTAACCCTTCCTGGCTTCAGCAGGGAGTTCAGAAAAACAGACAGGTGCAATTAAAAGTGGATCCTAGGCTTAAATGAAAGAGTAGACATGAAGTGCTTGTGTGTAAGGAGAGATTTAATACACTTGGAGGTTTTTCTTTCAGCTGTCACCCTGCCCATCTCTTCTAGACACAGTTGTTTCATAAAACGCATTTTAAGGGTGCCTTTGGATCGACTGTTTCGTATTGGTTTTCTTCATCAGGGTGTGGTTTTTTCCTAGTATGGTGTGGTTGCACAGAAGAATGACAGCTGCTGAAGAGAGGAGAACAGGAGATGAAAGGATAGATGGAAGAAAAGGGAATTCGCAGGATGGCAGTCATTAAAAAAATCTGCTGAGATGGCTACACGCAGTCTGGAGTGTTGAGTGGAGATGAGGTCATGCGTGTCATCCAATTGGAGATTGATTTTTGAGGTTGCATTTGTGAGGTCGATGTGATCTGCTGCCCCACTGTTAATCAAACCTTCATCCTCACGCATTAGCACCGTGTTGTTAATCGTCTAAATGAAGCATGCCCTGCCGGGGATGAGTGGGCAAAATAAGCCTAAGTGGTCTTTGTTTGTTGCAAATAGAATATGTGAATTTCTGTAAACAGTTGTGAAAACAGAACATATACAGTACATACCATTCAAATGTCTGGGGTCAGCATGAAAAATATTGACATGTTTATTTGTGAAAAGGTAAGAGCTAAAGGGGTCATACATGCACTTTTTCAAGCAGTTTGGACTAAAATGTGTGTTGGGAGTGTGTGTACACAACTACCCTACAATGATAAAGATCCACAGGTAGTTTTCTTTTGATTTAATAAAAATAAGTTGCCCCTTCTAAAATCAAGCCACTCCAACAATAGTTGATTGACCGCAGCGTGTCACACAGACTAAACTGGTGTCTGAGACAAGCAAGACTCCTAAGAGATTGAGGTTTTTTGTTGTTGAATGAATTAATGAACAGAGCAGTCATTTACTCCCAACATCTGAGTGACTGAAGGCAGAAGATTAACGTTAAGTTTGGTTCTGAAGGGAAACGCCCCCTTGATCAACCGGACTGCGTTTATGTTCACACAAATTATTCTTGATCCAGCCTCACCTACAGAAGCAGTGAGGATAATGTCTTTTAATGAATCTTTGCAAATCGCCTTTCCTAATAATGTGCTAATTAGCAAGTTTCACTATGAATACGGCTAAAAAAAGATCCTCTGAGAGCTTCTGGAAAAGAGGGGTGGAGTCAGCGGAGCTCGTGAAGATTTAAAGGGGAAGTACACAGAACAGTGATTTCTACAGAGCTGTTTATGAGAGGGTAAAATTAGCGTTTTTAAAACTATCTTTGAGAAATTTTAAAGCAAACTATATTACAAACTTTCCATTAAGACCCTAAAGAATCATATTAGCTTTTGGAAACTGGGTTTGTATGACCCCTTTAAAGAGGAAGGTTATTAAAAAAAAGGTTGAAAATAGTATTACTTATTTAAAAATAAGAAATATGTTACTGTTTTACTGTGTTTTTAATTATAGAAATACAGCCTTTGTAAGCATCAGATATTTCTTCAGATATGAGTGATAGTGAAAATTGTTTGGAATTTCTTTGTTTATTATTATTTGCACCTCCTTTGAACTTTAATTTCCTGATGCAAGGCTACATATTGAACTTGTTGAATAACCCAAATAGTTATTTTGCCATAGTTTTATCAAACTCTTTCAACGCTGTGTTTGGTGAAGTTATAGTTCCTGCTTCTTAAAATATCCTTTTTTGAACATTTAGAATTTTGATTATTGACTAACTGATGTGTTTTGGTTGTTAAAGGATTGATTAAAAAAAATGAATCCTCTCATGTTATCCAAGATGTTCATGTCTTTTTTTTCCTCAGTTGCAAAGAAATTAAGGTTTTTGAAGAAAACATTTCAGGATTTTTCTCCATATAGTGCACTTTACTACTTGCTGAGGATTGATAATCTTATCTAGTGAAATAACTGACCAAAACATATATACTTTTTAACCACAAATGCTTTTACCAGTTACAGTTAAGGTTGCATGCAGCATTCTTTCAAGAAGTAGTTAATAACTTTTACTGTAATATTGCCCTATCAACATTTGTCAGTTTCTCTTGCAGTTCTTCATAGTGAGTTTGTGGAGCAGGTGTCACCTGTTCGTTTCTGAGCAGACAGCTGTGCAATTGAACCCCAAGGATGACTGTGAACTATGCTAAGATACATTCCTATAGACGCTAACATTCCAGCTGCCCGCCGAGATTCTGTCACACTTAACATCTCTTGTCTCTTACTTATGTTGCTGTAATTCATCCTTGATTTAAAAAATAAAAAAATTGTCATTTTCTCTTTTTCTCCGTCTCCATCATCCATTTTGGCGACATCTCCCGTATTTCTTCTCTTTATAGCCCCTCAGTCTTGACAGCAAACGGAAATCTCTCAATCAGTTTTGTGGTTGTTTATCCCCCATCCCCAAGTGCCACAACACATCTGCTGATTTGTGGGGGCTTGTCAGTGCCTGTCCCGAGTATGGGGTCTGTTCTGACCCGTCGGCGCTTTGTTCTACCCCCTGCTGTCTGCAGAAATGGGTCAATGTCTCCAGAATGTCCCAGGCATGTACCAGGCTTTGGATTGGTTATTGCACAGGAAATCACAGCTTACATTACAGAAATCCTAAACAGCAGTAGCAGCAGCCCAGACACAGCATTGAATGAGGGGTTTGTGTAGAAGCTATATTTCACAGTTCACGCAAAGTGATTTTCATCACCGGCGGGCAGCTGTTCACAGGCCATAGGAACTGAACAATATACTGTTTCTAATCAACATTTGCTGATGATGTACTGTTATATTATTCATTTGTGTGGTTTTGAATTTTGTTGGCTTGTTGCAATTTCTAATTTGCATTTGTTTGGTGTCAATATTTACAAATCTATAATAAACCTAGGCTGGATCCCAGTTTGCATATTTTTACTAAAGAACAAAACACAGCACACCATTTCAGCACACCATTTCTGTTACATTAGATTCTAAAGTTCACAAACTTTTTTTTAAGGTTTTAACTAGGGTTGTCAGGGTACCAAAATTTCAGTATTCGGTACCGATACCAGTGAAAATCCATGGTTCTCTGTACCAATTTCAAAGCAAAACACAAAAACACTTTTTTATATTTATTTTTTTATTTAATCGAACAGCGCAAACTATATTTCATAGCCTAGAACTGCTTTTCTTATGGACCGATTTTAAAGATACAAACATTAACCATACATTTGTTCTCTAACACACATATTTTGGCTACATAGGTCATTTTAAAAGCCTCTAGTGTGTAAAAATAGTACACTATTATGTCCTGTTTTAAACACTATAAAAGCATTAAATAGTTAATAAAGAAACTTTATTCTGATAATGTATATTAACTTTATGCATTTTCTAAAAATAAGCGTGAATTTCAAGTTGAATTTAGCGCCAGAGCATGCAAAGCTGTTAATGCTGCACAATATTCTGACATATCAAAACATATTGGATTAAACGGTAAATATGTGTTGTATAGAGCTGCAGCAAATGGCTTTTAATTGAAAGAAAACATGTACTACCAAAAAGTTCTTTTGCTTAAATGCTAGTTAAAGGGATAGTTCACCAAAAACGATTAGGGGCGAGTTATTAATTACTCACCCTCATGTCGTTCCAAACCTGTAAGACTTTTGTTCATCTTCAGAACGCAAATGAATGTGTACATATGTGTGTGCATGTGTATTTCATATGCACACAGTTATAGACTAGACTGGGGCTGCTTGGATCAGTACTGGTAAGCAAAAATAAATCCTGAGTTGGATAGTTAGTGGACAACAAGGGGTTTCAATACCTATATGTGAGCAGCCAAGCAAACCTGGCACTTCTGAATCAGCATTATCTGACCTGCAGAATGCTTTTTGAAGGCATGCTCCTAAATGGACTCATCGCTCACTAGATTTTGTGGTTCGCATGCTACATTCCCTCCAAGCCGGTGAGCATGACCTGTATGTTTATGAAATATCAGATCATCTGGAATGAAGACAGCAAGAATGCATACTCTCATGTAGGGCCCCTAATCCACAGCAATCTGCTCTGGGTGGGATTTGAGGAGAGACTTGGCTGCTCACTCAAAAGAGATTTCCCAAAATGCCTCTGAACAGACACCCACCCTGACAGCAGGTAGCCCATTTAAAGAAGTGCTCGCTTTTCCGTGCCTAGAAGTGTTTTTAAATAGCCAAGTTCTGTTTGAGATCATTTTGGTCTTTTGTTATGCAATTATGTTTTTCAGTGAAGCTTGATAAGACTATCGTAGAGATTTGAGTGGGCCAGAACAGCTTAGCAACCTCATAGCAACCCGCTAAAAACACTTAAACACCTTAGCAACCTTATAGCATCATAGCTGAATATTTTTAGACCAATGTTACTCTTCTTTTTACTTGTATATATATATGTGTGTGTGTGTGTGTGGACTATTTTTTCATACATTGTTTTACATCTTAATAGGATTCTTTATTCTCTTGTTCTTCTATTTTTTACTGTCTGTCTTAATCAGGCAGATCTTATCGACTTCATCATCTCACTGTGGGTGACCTACATTTAGGTGTGGCTTTGTGTGTGTGTGTGTCTCTCTCTCTCTCTGTACCTTTTAGTCTTTTTCCAGTTTTCACCCCATCCCCCTCTCATCTCTTACTGGCCATGTGAGACCTCTGCTTTGCTTGTCAATAAAGAGGCTTTATCATCCATGCCTGTCCATTTTCAATTCTTTTCTTTCCATCCTCTCTTACGTTCTTTTTTCAGTTCTTTATTTTTTGAGTCTGGAGCAGGCAGCATTGGGCTCTTTTAATGAAAGCTTTGTATTTGAGGACATTGAGTTTGTGCCTATGCATTTTTAATGTATATGGCATACTCGCTTCTCATGTCTTGTGTGTCACTGAAGCTGATGTTCTAGCTAATACGCATTAGCTGTAGATGTAAGGGAGGCTGGCTGTGTTTTCATAATGGTATTTTTGTATAGAATTAAAATCAAGCTTCGTGGTTATTTGGGTGTGTGCTTGTCTTCAAGATGACAATCACTTTATCACTTGAATCTGGCACCTGACTTTTATAATGTCAACAGGTTCTTACAAATGTTTATATCAATTGCAGTGAAGCAATTGTGTACCGTGTACTGTATGTGCAGCGCTGCAGCCTTGCTGGGGGAGGTGAATCTGCACTGATGCATTGGGGGAGATCTACTTCAGCTGTAGCAGAGAATATTAAAGCATCACAGCATTACTCTT
Source organism: Enteromius afrohamiltoni (assembly GCA_034779775.1). Classification (NCBI taxonomy): domain Eukaryota; kingdom Metazoa; phylum Chordata; class Actinopteri; order Cypriniformes; family Cyprinidae; genus Enteromius; species Enteromius afrohamiltoni. The sequence goes on along the minus strand of JAUYWG010000056.1, from coordinate 8,741,775 downwards.
TCCCAAAAAGGTCTGATACCACTGACCTTTGTATGTACCTAACAGAAAAATGCTGCGATGGGTTCAGTGGAGCAGAAAGGCTTGCCATAAAGTTTTGATAGGTTTTCTCCATCTGAATCGTTAATTTTAGGTTGGTCAGCATCTAGACGACATCTTTGCAACATGCAGTTTGACAAACAATGCTTCCATCCTGTGTGGAGGCTGTGGCTTTTTTTCCAGACAGATGTGAGGTTTTTGGCTTTTGCAAGAGTTCAAGCGTGTTTGCATGTGTCTCGGTGTGTTTGACCTTGTACAACCTTTAACCTTCTTCAGTGTATGCCTTTGTTCTCATTTGTAATTTAAGGTAGTGATATTCTTTTAATTCAGTATTCTAACATGTTTCTTTTTCTGTCTTTCTTTCATGTTGATGCTGCGCTGTTGCTTTAAATCAGGTAAGACAGATCTCCTACACAACACATGTGCTTTCACATTTAAGCCCCAAATGGTTTCTGTGGGGAAAGCAATTTTTTCTGAATTGTTGGTTGGTTTGTTTTCCTGCTGTTTGTAATTATGTTTGACCAATCCATTAGATTCCACTTTGTTAACTCACCTATTATACAAAAATAAAATTGGACCGAATAAAATTATGCTTTGCAATCTGATGGATCTGTCAGTAAATGTGACATACTGTAATAGCTTTGGGCCTTGATGGTGTGATCTGTTGTGGATAATATATAAATAAAAATATATAATAAATCTAAATGCAATAAAAAAATTTTATTTTTATTTATTTATTTATTTATACAATTTTCATTGCATTTGGATGCTTATTTTGTTCTATTTTCAGTGTGTTGCTGTAAATTTAGTTTTTATTAGTTTTTTAAATAAATGAATGGGGTGATTCAGAATAATTTTTAGGGGGATTAAGCGCATTCCTTAAAGACTTAATTAAGGAAATATCCTATAAAATGCTAGTTGCTATGAAACAAAAGTAGTGAAATATTCTTTCTTCCATATTGTGACCTTACACATACTTGACGATAGTTATTTCCATAAGTTGATTGCATTTTGAGATACGGGTGTTCCACTTGAATGAATGTGAGCTTGCAGCAAATTGTAAGAAAGAGTTTAATGGTGAAGTCACAAATATGTCAGCAGAGAGAAGTTTGGAGACATTTATAGGAATTTACTTGAATACTATTTTGATTGAACATTACATTGAACTTTATTAAACGTTAACTCATTTTCACTTCATGCATGACAAACATCTTATTCAGTCCTGTATGCCGAGTTAAAAATCTTATATATATACTCCTTGGGCTGTTTATTTTCTCTTTGATTTTGTGATGAATAGCACAGTGTTTTTCTTTTTAGCTAATCACTACTAATTGCAGTCAGTCTTTAAATACTACATGAGATTTTCATTCTCACGGGCATTAGTGACTGCTGGTTGTACAAGAACCGTGTGCTGTTAAAATGTTATGATGTTTTGGCTGTGAAGTCTTTTGACTTTTACAGTTTGTTGTGTCTGGAGCAGCTTGTTGAAAGTTCACAGATTACAAAACTACAAGCGGATACCTTCAAAGGCAACCCTTTTTTCTTTAGTAGATTAAGCCTCAAGTTAGTGCTGTTGTTTTTGAGTGACATTTGAATCTTTTTTTTAACTATTGAACTCCAGACACCAAAGGTGAAAGCACAGGCTGTCAGATCTTTCACTAGCTTATTTACCTTCTTCCAAGATAAAAAGTAACTAAAAGAATTGCAGTCAGTTGTAACATAACCAGTTTGGTGGATGAAAAATGTTTCAAAGTAGTTCAGTATTAAATGTAACTTATTTATAAGAAATGTTAGAAGTGTCTTTCTCATACAATGATAAAGACAACGAATACCATGAAATAGAGATAGGATTTGTTTGTTCAAGACACAGCCTAGCTTATTGATGCAAAAATTTCCTTAGCAATTTATACACGCACACACACCCTGAGTCACGCAGGGAGAGCAACACATGCTCGAGCGCTGGCAGTGACATCACCTGTCTTGTGGTCAAAGTACAGTTCCTCTATCCGGCTCTAAAACACGGCACTCTCACAGAGCCACCAGGCAGCCGGCTGACACACACACACACACACACAGCGACTTGAACGCAAACTTAGCGGTTAACTCAAAGAAAAGCAAGCGAGAGAAAAGAACAGGGAAGTGAGCGAATGGATTTCCCTGCTGGCTTTGGATTGGTGACTTGCTGGATTCCTTGGAGCCTTTAGCTTTTCACAGTGGCCTCAAACAAACTTTGAACAACCTCTCGGTTCCTTTCAGTTTGAAGCCTTCCATTTCTGCTCTTAAAGTCCCCTCTCTGTAGTTCCTTAAGGTTTGTTTTCTCTTTTGCTGTGGCGAAATGAGCGCCACGGCATCGTACAGACAATATCTTCAGGACCTCGAGGAAAAGAAAGGTTGGTTTCATTCAGTTTCTTTTGACGCTGGTTGGTCTTTTGCCGTGTAAGAAAATATTCCACTTGACATACAGTTTAAGTCTGTGCGTTTATTGCAGTTGTTTGTAAAGATAGCTCACACTGGCACTCCGTAAGTTGGAATCATGTTTGTTTGTGACTGGCCTCAGCAGCATGATAAGAGCTCAGTCAATGGTAAACTGCAGGCAGGATTCAAATGAAGAGGTCGGCTGTTGTGCATTAGCTTGTTAACTCTGTTGTAACTTGTACATGCAGATACTTAAGAACTCAAGTTCTTCCAAAAAAGAAGGTTTGTAGTTTATTTAAAAATAGGGTCACTGTTGAATTTAGGCAAATGCACCAATATGTGACCCAAGGCTATTGAGATTAACATCAAAGTAAACTCACGCCTTTCACTTTCCCTTAGGCACTCCAAGGCATTCAAATACGTTGCTATGGAAGCTTTGAGTCATTCACCACCATTAATGGTTTTGAGCCATGACATTTGAGGCTTTTTGGTAACTGATGCTTTGCGGATGTCAAAAGTTGGTGTCTTTCGTTTGATAATCCTGCCCACAATAATGACTTAGTGGCAGAGTTAATACACGTGTATGAGAGTGCGTTTTGAACAGGGAGGGTGTATTTCTCACCAGCTGTGCTGAATGGTCATAATTAGGTTAAAAGGGAGTAGTTCAACTTCATTCAGACTCACTCCTGTGATCACTTGACAGCCATGTGACTTCCTATTGGTTTGCCTGGATATCAGCACCCATCTGTCTGAACCTTCAAATGACATCCGTTGTCTTAAATGAAGACAACCTAGGCTTCCTGCAGACTGTGCCAAAGAGTCACCTACAGTACCATTTGTTACATTGTTAATTGAAGATGGAATGGTATTTATTTCCTTTGAAATTCAATCCCAGATCATGGGGCCGACATTTGCACAGGCTTTTAGTGGATGGAATCAACTGCAAGTGTGTTGACCATATGGAGCGCAACGGGGTGGGTGGGGTTGGACACTAGTAATACCTAGACAGTAACGCTATTGTCTAAGGCCTGCCAGGTCTTTTACAAGGTAAATCCCAATATTATGTTGAGAGAGGTCATTGTATGAAACTTAACTAACTGAAATAATACTTTTATCAGGTTAAGCTTCAAGAAGATTATGTTTGAGGATTCTACAGCTTTGTTGGTATCAGTTAAAGCCATATAATGAGGCCATTAAAGATGAAAGTGTGTACTCTTAAAATAAAGGTTCCAAAAAGGGGGTTCAAGCCATAGAAGAAACAGTTTGGGTTCCACAAAAAATGACTAGCTAACAGTTCTTTAAAGAATTATTTTTTGCTAGTGGTTATGTATATGTAAAAGATTATTATTCATCGAACCACAGACGCCAGCAAAGACAATTTATTTTTAAGCATGTAATAGAATTAGGCAAGGTGTAGCTGTGGTACGTTATCGTGGATGATGTTTCAGGTTGGTTGGAGCACCTGGACTGTATTTGAAGACAGATGGTAGATGAATGTGTGTAGATTAGAACAGCAGGTATATATGCAACAGCTAGCATTTGTCTCTTGAAATCTGGTCACTGTGGCTTGACTTGCTGTGCTGTCTCCCCCTGAACTATAATCCACCTAACCCTGATTAGTCTCAATCCCCCTCAACCCTGGCTCAGACTCTGCAAGCTCACAACCATGCCGCAGACAGTCCATTCTCTAACTCACTGAGGTCTTTGCTGTGGTGCCTTTTGGGCTTCTCCAATGGCTAAAAACAGATTGCATTCTTCACTTGAATTCATACTGAGGATTTATTCATCAAAAACACGCCCCACCTCTCACATGTACAGTCAGACAGCTGGCAGAGAATAATAGCGTTGCACCATCCAACTTCCCATCTGTGCAAACATAGGATTTATTACATACTGCAAAGCTTTGTAAAGATGATCATAAATGTCAACACGAGCCTTAGGCATTTAAACACTACAGAAAGCTTTGACACTGTCTTTGATGAAAAGGAATGTGTGAGATCTTTTTTGGGGGTGTGAATAGGTCAGTTTGAAATCAGGTGGATACAGGGAATTGGATTTGGGTCAGTGATGTGTTGCTTTCATCATTTCCATTTTATTCTGAAATACATGATGCGCATGCTTTCAATTTCTGAATCTAAGTCATTCCTCCAAGTCCAATCTTTTTTTTTTTTTACAAGCTGTTATTCTTGTTTTTAAATATATCAGGGTAATGTCCTGGGATATTTATGAATCAGTAGTTCATAAAATAAATTAGCTAGAGTTTAAAGTGAAGTATTTTAGTATTTATCATTGACCCATTTACGTCTGTTTAAAATTGGCATTCAGCAATAAGTGCCTACATCATACTGTGTTAAAAGTTAACAGACCGAGCGTCTCTTTCACCTTCCTATTGCCTTTTACCCGAGGCTGTCTATGTGGGTCACTTTGTAACATTTTTTATTCAGTTATCACATAGATATGATTCGTATCACATGCTACTCCTCCTTAGTATTCACTAGTCTTAAGTCTGTCACACATGCTGAAGCTACAGGAAGAACTGGCGTTAATTGCAGGCTTCCTGGCAGTTTCAAGTAAACCCCTCTGGCCCAGAGTGCTCTGGTGTTACTGATCAGTTAACTATCAGCCCTGATGTGTTTCCTAGTCTTGATTATATCATCACATACCATAATGAGCCTTTGATTTGCCGCCAGACCTCACGGCCAACCAAATTTACTGACACAACCTCTCTGCCACTGTCACTGGCTCTGTGACAGAGTGCCTGTTCTGGATCATGGTAGTTAAATTAAGAGTTGTAAAATATGAGGTAATTTGATTTTACAGACACAGGTTTTCTGGTCATCGCTCACTGACTGATTCCACCGTGTTGAAGTGTTTTTTGCTATTTTTCCCCCATAGAGCAAAGTTCTGACAAGTTTGTTTGCTTGTGTGTGCATGTTTGCGTAATTGCGTGTGTATATGCATGCATGTGTGTGTGTCTGAGATGCAATTAATTGATTTATTTGCTTAAGCGAAACCATATGGAAAATATAAATCATTACCATGCATTGCAGAGACGTGCATTCCTACAAATGACAAGTGTTCGTTATGTATATCAAATTTGATGCTTGACAACGATTTGGTTTCGATCCATACGATTTCGGAGCAGTTTCATTGGACGTGTGATTGCATGCTCTAGTTTGAAGTTTGACAATGCCAGTTAAATTTTAATGCCTTTTTAATCTTAAGAGGCTGTCTGCATGCAACGCGCTGAATAATCATAATGAAGTTGTTGATTGTTATTTGCCTTGTAAATGATTGTTGTTGCAGTCCTAGTGGAGATGCGAAGGAATTGTATACCAGTGCGTGCAGGCCGAGGCAGTGACAGAGATAAGCACTCTGCATATCTCCTGTGTGCCAGCTGGGTGTGGCAGGCCCAGATGAGAAACCAACTTCAAAACAGCAAAAACACTGCTGGTGAAAGATGAAGACATTATTAAACGGTCCTGTCGTGCCCTCTGTGGGCATGTCCTAAATTCGGCTTAACTGTACATTTCAGGGCTGATTCTGTTTTCCTGTGTTATAGCTGTTCTTAAAGTTGATCTCTTTTAAAGTGTGTATTTCGTTACCTTCTTTGTGTATCCATTCACTCGCTGTGCAATTAGGGTGGATCGATACCACATTTTGGCTAAGGTACGACACCAGGCTCTGGAACTAAGACAGTACAGCTTCAGGTGGTTAATGAAAGGATTTAATAGAATTAGTGTTAATAACTTGATTTAGTGATTAAAACGAATAGTTCACCCAAAAATAAATAATGAATAATATGAAATATGAATACTCAAAGCTCAAAAAATGGTATTCGGACCAGCCTTACATAAGATGTGCATAAATAAGCCTAATTGAAATCCATACTTTTATCATGTACGTGAAGAAGTGTATAAATTACAGAATGAAACTGCATCATTGTCAGGTAACCAATTTAATGTGTCAGTGTAGTTTTTACTTTGTCTTAGCTGTCGAAATGCTCTGAACAGCAGCATAATGTTACATGGATCAGATAAAAAAAATCACTTTTTATTACCACACAAGTATACTGCCTCACTCTACTATATAATAATCTTACCATATAGTGGTAAGCTGCTCTCGCTTAGGTTGTACAACCAAGTTAAGTGACTGGTTGCTGTCTCCATAATCACAGGATAGTTAGAGGGTAATTATGGCTGTAGAGATTGTGGTGGGAAGATCTATTGTTTCAGTCTTGTGATATGCATATGGGTGTGTTTGTGTGTAGGACTTCCCAGCAGTCCCCTGTGCTCTGCTCATCTTCATAGTGCAACTTTGTTCCTCCCCCACTGACTCAAACGAGGCATTACTTATCGAGACTCCTCACGCAAACGGTTTGTCTTTCCGCCAGTCCTCCCATGTTTCAGCTCATAGGCTTTGGTTTCAAAACCTGTCATTTCCTTTTCAGTCAGTTTTTGTTGTTTTTAGATTTATTTTTGTGAATTATAGATCCGTTTTTCTTGCTTGGTTTTTTCGAGAAGATTTAGGCTTGTTGCATGTGCTTTGACATTCCATGCTAACTGTAGTGCATATTTTTCCTAATCATAATTTAGTTCAGCTGAATGCAGTTTTGACCTAATATAGTAAGGACACCTGATGTACGTTATCTTGCAGCATGTATTGCATTGAATAATCTTTCAGGGTAGCTAATTTCATATCAGTAAATAATAATCACTAAAAACACGTCAATAAAAACAGGTTTACACCACCTTTGACCTTCTGGCTTCTGACAATTTTATTCCTTTCCTGTATGCTGGTTCTTCACCTTGACATTTGCTCTTTGTATCTCAAACTGATCCACTTATAAAGCTATCAACTGATACCAGCAGATGTTTATTACAGATCTGCAATGAACTGCAACTTATTGCTCAGGCTTCTGTTATGGGGGGTGATTGATTAGTTCTTTCTGCATTGTGATTACCCTCAACATTACATTTTCTTGGCAGTTGACTAATCAAATCATTTTAATAGTAAATTAACTTAAAGTAACTTGCTTTTTAATTTCTATCAATGTAAAGAGCTACTGAACCTAGAACTTTCTCAAGAAAATGTTATGGCGCTTTTCCACTGCGTGGTACGACTCGGCTCGGCACGGCTCGGCACGGCACGGATCAGTTCGGCTTGGTTTGCGCTTCCACTGCAGTTTAGTACCGCTTTAGAGTGGGCGGGATTATTCATGTGTCGTTATAGTTGCGCCGCCTCTACTGCCGTGACATCCTCGTAAACGCGCCACAAACAAACACACAACAATGGAG